>JAIPRL010010983.1:0-14385 GCA_025469235.1 Pemphigus obesinymphae
GACGAAATGCAGCTGGAATACAGGTCGGAGAATATATGTTTGAGGAGGTAGATGATTTTAAATATTTAGGCACTAACCTAAGTAGCACAAACGACAACCACGAAGAAATAAAAAAACGCATGACATCTGGAAACAAATGTTTTTACGCCCTCTCGGGGTTATTGGGGTCGAAGCTACTGTCCAAAAAATCAAAAGAACGAATCTATATGGTACTAGCTAGACCAGTGATAATGTATGCATGTGAGACATGGCCCACAACCCAAGGGAATGAGAATAGACTAGCTATCATGGAGAGGAAATTCCTTAGGAAGATTTACGGACCAAAAAGAAACGAAGATCAAACATACGAAATAAGGTCTAACAGAGAACTACAGGAGTTATTCGGAAAGCCAGACATAATAGTGGAAATACACCACAAAAGACTGAGGTGGCTTGGACATGTACTAAGGGCTAAGTCAATAGCAAATGCTGTATTAAGATGGATTCCTCAGGGAAGAAGGCCAATTGGAAGACCAAAACAGAGATGGATGGACAAAAATAAAAAATCAACTTGGTATAAACAATATTATTGAAGCGGCTATGAACAGAGACAGATGGAAGGAGATTTGTTTTGGCAATGGGCCTTAATAGCCTTTAAAGCTGGAAATGAATGAATGAATGAATAGGTATAACAATTTAAAATTTGTTGATTTTAAAATAGATATATTGTCATACATAATATATTTTGCTACAAAATATTAATCTTATCTCTAATATATTTAATATATATATATTGTACCGTACAGCACGTAGGTGATTTTGATTTGATACCAGGTCAATGATAACAATTTCACACTTTTAAATAAACATTTTTAACATAAAAAATGTTGAGACTCAAGAAATAATTCAGTAAAATTAAATCCAGTCGGATATTTTTAAGGTTTGTGGGGTTTAATTGGCTTATTATTATGTTTATTTTTGCTTATATATTTTTCGGGGAAATAAATTGTCGGTAGATTTTCTATTTTTTGTCCAATTACAGAAAAGGTGCATGAACTTTTTTTTTTCTAAAGGAGTGCCAATTTCGTATTTTGCCACGGTTTGAAAAACTGATAAATCCGGCACTGGGTATTAGTATATGTATAATATATACATATACATATACATACAATATACATATAGACGGAACTTGAATTTTTTTATACTGAACCACTTTAAAGTCAATGTCAATAACTCTTTCGTTACTCCTGCACATTCCTTTTTACCATGACGAAATAAACAGGTATGCTGGCAACTTTGTGATACGCAAGTACTGCTATATTGCTTTTTTCCAAAAGTTATCAATGTTCTTTTCTCGGTATGCACGATTTAAGTTTTATAGCGTTTTCCATTTATTGTATTTGTTTACACTACACTAGTATAGACTGTATCACACTACACGCGTGCAATAACAAAAGCAACAATGCATTATCAATTTTATTTAAATTTTACAAAATTGTTTATAAATAATACAATTATGGATTAACGTATTATCTTATCACGAAAAATACTTATCAAAATAAATGATAATTTGACACCGCCGAAATTGACGGTGTAATTTGTCTGCACTCGTGTAGATAATAAATACACCGTACATTTATATGGAATTTGCATTATCAACTGCACTGTTGATACTAGTTGATAATATTCATATCACATAAAAATTGTACACTAGTGTACACGAGTGTAGGTATATGGAAAACGCTAATAGTGTTTTCTATAACATATACTCGTGTACACTGGCGCACACTTTTTGTGTGATAATGATTATTATCAACTGGTATCAACAGTGCAGTAGATAATGCAAATTCCATTGGAAAGTACGGTGTATTTATTATCTACACGAGTGCAGACAAGTAGATACTGAGATGATAATAAGCGGAGAAAAGCGTCCACCATGATTACGCGAGTTGAACCAAAACATGTAATTTGCTGTCATACCTGTTTATTTTGTCATGCTTTTTACAATATTCTATTAAGAGGACACCACACGCCAATTTTAAAAGGGTTTTGTATATTCAATTTTATATGCACTTTAAAGTAAATTATAAATCTAATAATTAAAATATACTTATAAATTGTGTAAATAAATTGTAATAGTTATTTAAAAATAATCAAAACCTCTATTTATTATTGTGTAATCACGATATTTGTTAAAACAACTATTTTACAAGAAATATAAGTATTTAAGCAGTCTTATAAAAAACATTTAAAAACAGCATATAAATACTAATACTTGTATTTCCATAAAAAAGTATTAAAAATTACAAAAAAGTCATTTAAAAATAGCAATTAGTGTGCAGCTTGCTAGGCATATTTTCTTTATCTCTGTAATTATTTCCAATATAAACGTGTCCACATTCATCCAAGAGAATACCTCCTCGTTCGTCACTCTTAGCATTCACGAAATTTTCAGTACCTACTCATCTTATCTCCAGTATCAGCTGGTTTCAAAATCTCGCATTTTCCTACTGGTCCATATAATGTCACACTCCATACAAGAGTTTCTCTCGGTGATTTTTCTGACTTGAAGTATAAGAAAAACACAGTATTCTAATATGAAATATAATTATTATTGAAGCATTGTTTACTTTAATCGTGAAAAAATAACAAAAATGCATTATGCATACTTGAAATTCGGCAAAGGAAACGTGTATATTATTATTGTTTTTTTAAAATCGGAATATGCTGCATAATTATGTACTAGGGTTGATTTTTTGCTTCTGTTTTTACGTAAAATTTGAATATTATAGCACGTCATATATACATATTACACAGCTAGTATATCTCATTCCCAGCCTTTGTGTGTTATCAGTCGTGGTGTATAAACGAAACCCAAAAAAGGGCTCTATATAAGCGCGATACACTGGGTCCGAATTTCGGGGATATTATAATACGCGCGCAGCTGACAGTTACTATTCAACTATCGTAGCGTGCGATAATCGCCTTATGCCGCCGACGTTATGGCGTGTAATTTTCTACGTATAGAGCATATACATAATATACGGAAACTGACCGGAAATGATAAAAAAACTCCTCACTTCCTAAAAAAAAAAACTCCGAAATAAAGGAATGCACATATATGGTGTGGTATAATATGTGTATATAATAATAGCGAGCTGTACTTAAAATCGGTCGGAAAAAAAAGGGTGGAATTGCGTATATATATGCAGTAAAAGTGCGTTTATGTTTCGATAATACCCTTTTTGAATGTGCTCACATACCTAAGTATATCCTACACTCGCCCTCGTGGAACTTTTTTTTTTTTGTTCCGAAAAAGCGGGTAGTTTTGCGTTCTGTGCAGTGTAGATAGCACACGGAAATCTCGAGCCCGCATATATATATATATATATATATATATGTGTTATTGTTTTTCTTAGTGTACGTTACATAATGGCCTTTGCAACGTATAGAAAACGTTTTTAAAGGCTCGTAGAATACAGCACGCGCGTTGTGTTGTTTTCGATTTTGCCAAAAACCAAAGCATAAAACACACGATAAATGGCCTATAATAATAATAATAATAATAATAATGAAAATAATTATATTATATGGTGGGAGGGGAGTACACACAAATACATTTGAGACGGCGGAAAAATGATATAGCGTGTGCCAAAAGTCGTCCCGAAATACATCAGAAGTGCATTGAATCGATATTCACGAGTTAGATATATAAACATGGGCAATATTGTAAAATTATTATATTGACTTATATAAGAATTGGATTTTCATTTTAGTAAAAGATGCTATTAGATAAAATTAATTTATAACCTAAAAAATCCAAAAATACACTTATAAAACTATTTGTATTTTTGATATAATATGTACCTATGTAAATTAAAAAAATGTAAATCAAATAATGCCCAAAATAGATAAAATAATAAAAAAAATTAAGTTTTAAATTAATTAGGTAGGTATTTTTATTTTTTGTCTATGGGAATGAAAAAATAAAATGAAAAATATTATTTAGCAGTAATATATCTGGTTAAAAATTGTATATTTAATTTTTAATTTTACATTTTAAAATTGGGTAAAAACTTTTCCCCATAATTCTAGAAAAAGGTAAACAAAAATAACCTAAAATGTCCGTTATTAGAATATATAGCACGACTAGTACGAGTGTAAGTAAGTATGTATCTGAAATATATTTGTAGGTAGCTTGAAAAGCATAGTAAGCATGTATTTAGGTTTATTTTGAAAACTATGCCTATAATTAATAAATTAGTCTTTGCAGGCCATACGTGCGACTTGAAAAGAACAAAACCTAGAAATTTCGATTCGTGGCAGAGATCCTTGGGATCGTTCATAAAACTTTTGTTACATCCTGTATAGGTAATATATCCGTATAAAATAGCCACCGTACCCTCTTTAGTCTTTATACTTAGGTACAAGTCGTAACTCGTAATTTCGAAACATCTGTTTTATTAAACGAGTATATATATATAAAGTATGTACATGGTATAATATATGGTCGCCTGTTTCAATAAAGACGCACTTGTTGAACTTCTTTTTCGCTTACTTTCGTCAAAACATACTTGGACGATATTTTACCTCATGTACACAATGCACTGAAAATACGTATAGATAATAAATTTTATTTATAATTCATTCGAGAAAATTATAAACAAAAATATTGTACCTATTTCTTTTTATTATTTTGCTACGACAGTAGATAAGTAGATTGATAGCAGTAACCAGTAGGTATCTATATAGTATATATAAACGAGTGAATTATATAAATTATCCGTCTTATATGTATTTATATGCATGTTTGTAGAAAAATATAATTTAATTAGATGCATTAATTTATTGTATTAAAGTAAAGTTTAGTTTGTAGTTTATTGGACGAGCCTCTAGATTTATATCGGTAAAATATATAATAGGTGCATTACATTAAGTAAGAAATATACTATAGCAGAAGTTTCATTTGTTTAAGAGTTCGTTTTGTTAAGAATTGCTTAAAGTATATATTTCAATATAGGTAATAATTACCCATATTATATAAAATAAAATAATTTTCCTAGTCCTTATTTTTGAACTTTCGAATTTTAAATTTCACACCCCTCATTTTGTTTATTTTTATAAGAAAGTAATCATGGTTAAATTTGGTCATGATCACTCACCGGTGTTGAGCATAGATAACTAAAAATGTATCTATATAACGATAAAAGATAAAAAAATTTTAACTCGATAAAAAAAAAAATTAAATATTTTAATTTGTTTAGATCCCTGTTTGTAATAAACCATAATTTTGTGATAAATTTGTTTGATATTAATTTAGATAATATTGACTAAAATTTTTCCATAAATGATTTTAATTTTGAACACCTATACCTATCGGCTATCATATACAATTTTTCTAACTGAAAATACTTTACTTAAAAAATATAAATCGGATCTAACACCACGAGTGTGTGCATCTTTAACTAAATCAATCCATTTTTTGATGTTTACTAACATTAACGATAATGGTTTGATATTTTATCAATCTCTGTTCATTGAGTTGAAGTCGAAGATATAAATGTTTTGAATGAGTAACTGTAAAAAGCAGTGTGACATAATTTTTTAAAATTAGTAGAATTAGTAGTTCAAAACCCTTCATTTTTATTAATATATATAATTTCGTATTACATTATTATACATATATATGGTATAGGACAGATACCTACACAAATTCATGTGAAAAATAAACAAAATAAAAATACACAACTATAATTATAAAGTATATCCATACTACTAAAATATAATATTAATTATTTTCATTAACCATTATTATTATTTATTGCCAATGACCATATTGTACAAAATCATTTATAAATTATGGAACTCAAATTTCGTATTTTAAAATATAAACTTTTCTCTGCATAAAAAAAAATTATCCAGTTAAATTAGCTTAGATAAGTTAAATTTCAATTTAAGATAATTGCTTAGATAACTTGACTAGATAAGATAAAAGATAAGTAAAACTATCTATATAATGCTTAACATTTGTCACTCGCCCTCTTAAAGTGCCGCAAACGTGTTAAAAATTAGCTAAAGAGGGTAGTTTTATGGTTTTTTGAATTTAAATTAAAAATTATAGCACTTATCACATAAATTAATAAAATTGTAATTTTAGAATACATTTTTTTAATAAAGAATACATTTATAAAATTTCTTGTAAGCCTATTATTTTCTGAGAATAATAATAAAGTACAAAATATTTAATTTATTTGGCTAAAATGATTATTTATGGTTTTTTTTTTTATATAAATTAAATTTTCCAATAAAAAGGTTTTGAGTAAAAATTCTATAGGATCGACCATTTTATATTTACCTACATTCAAATTTATATATATTATTTATTAAGCTTAATTAATAAAAAATAAAAAAAAAAAAAAAAGCTAAACTCTTAATAATCTTCAACGGTAAAGGTTTTTAGTAAAATTGCTCGTTATTTCTTAATTCATATTACCTATTTTTAATGCTGGGCAAGTTTATGATTTTTTTAAACTCAGTTAAGTTAATAGAAAAAATATTAAAAGTGTAAAGTTAATAGTTTTTTTTTTCTTAATGATTAAGTTAAGTTAAAAAAATAACTTATTAATTTATGTTAAGTTAATTTTTTTTTTGTATGAGTCAATATAACATTTGAGATATAGGTACAGGTATAATTAAGTATCTATTATTTTTTTGGAAATACTATTGTTTTTTAACTTTAAGTATTTTAAAATTTTTAAAAATCATTGACATAATATTATTGAAAATACTGCAAAGCATTTATAATAATTTATAATAATAATTATTAAAATGAACAAGAAATATGTTCATATAAATGTTCAATTAGTAGGTACCTACTCTTTTCTTCAAAGTTCTAATTTGCTCATTGCAAATTACTTAGCTAAATATTATTATATTAAAATATTACATTTTCAATATTTATAATAATGATATCTCGTAGAACGCTTAAAACTATATAGACATTAGTCCCCTATGAAATTTTTTTCCGCTTAGCCCTGGATTTTAATTAACCTGATATGATTTAATTAATTAAATATTTATTTGTCACTCTACCAATGTAACAGTAAAAATGGACAATACGTATTTTATAAAATATTCAGTACCTACAGACTCAGTCTATGGATTACCTCAGTATTGTTCGCATAAACTTATTAAATTATTATTATTGCATTGGTAATTTTTGAACCTACTTTATTATTGCTTTTTATAATTAAAGTTAATACATATTTCATGATAAGTATATGAACTTCGAGATCGTACTTTAATATATTTGATTGGAAATGATTTGAATTAAATTATTAGTAATAAGTTACTGTCTAACTTACAAATGTTATTTTAAATAATACACGGTGATTTTGATGAAATAAATAAGTTTTTATTAATTATTTTAAAATAAAACAATTATAAAGTTACTTAAATAAGAACATAAATTGTATTTTCTTTAGTATATTTGTTTCTTTAATATTAAATAACAAAAATTCAGAAAGATTTAACATACATAAAAAATATACAATATACATATTGTTATTAACTAATATCATGATCTTAGTATACATATATGTATTTAAAGAAAAATAAGTGATAACTATTAATATGAGGTAAGGTTAACAATTAAAATAAACATAATATTAATAAAATTAGTCTTTGAATTATATTGATTAATATCTGGTTAAAATTTGAGCATTCCATTGTACCTAACGGAGAAATTGTTAAATTAAACCCTATTTAATCACCGTCAAAGGTAAGGGGACTAAGTCCTCCGGTGTTCCTCCACTTTAACCACTGCTTTAAACTAAGATAAAACTTAAAATTGTTTATTATCATTGTATTAATAATTGGTAAGCATTATATTCCAAAAATAACCCAGATAATTAAGTGAAAAATGCATTATAATATAGTTGTGTAACACTATATTATACTGTCAATAGTGTCAATAAGTATTTGTTTTTTTTTTTTAATACATTGTGCTAAATAATGACCGTTTTAAATTTTATCATATCTTTAACTGTTCGTCAAATATATTCAAATAACATCAGATAATCAATTTAGTCAAATAAATTAAATATTTATCGAAAAATAATAGGCTTACAAGAAATGTTATATTTATATATTATATTGGAAATATTACATGTATTTTTGTGCTAAGTGCTGTACTTTTTATTTGAGTTCAAAAACTATAAAACTTTTCTCTTTGGCTATTTGTGAACCCTTTTAGGGCACGTTAAAAGTGTGGGTGATCATGACCAAATTTAACTCAAATTATTTTCTTATGGAAATTAACAAAATTAAGGGGTACGAAATCTAAAATATTAATATTTTTTCTTCATTAATAACTAAGAACCATCCATTACTCTATAAAACATAATGCCATCAAATGGTTAAAAATAATTAGTAAAAAAGAATGTTGCAAAAAGTTTATACCTAGACCTTATAGACACTGAAAATAAATATTTATATGTATTAGTGTAACCCTCAACTGCAGGTATTTTCATTTTAAGTAACGTATAACTACGTAAATGATTTAAATTTAAAAATTGTGATAACTATACCATTTATTATTATTTAAAATTTTTTTTATTAAATTTTGTGTGTTGAAAGCATATTAAATTTTTTATCGAACGTGTATAATATTTAATTTATATTTGTAAGTCTATGATATAGATATTATACTAATATATATTATATTTATTAAAGTGTTGTAATTTCGTTTTACAGAAATTAGGAGAAATTACTAGTATATATGATAAAGGGGTGGGGAGTATTTTTACCTGACGATGGGAAAGTTTCTTTTAAAAATAACTCGTTCTTTTTTTTAAAAAAATAACATTTGTTTCAGATTCTCATTCTCTATTTTATAAAGGAACTAGTTAGAACCTTTTGGTTCGTTTTAATTAAATTTTATTTAAAATAATTATTAATTATTACCGACATGAATACTATATAATATATTATAGGTATTTAGTGTACACTGTGCAGCGTAAATATATTATATTATTTACTCGTATGCATAGATTTAAAATAATTATATTACTATTATTATTAGCTAGAATACCCGCCCTCACCAGTAATTTTAATTTTCCTCACTTTAATTATTAAATGTTCAACTATTGTTCATTATAACGTATAAAGCATATACGTTATGAACAATAGTATGTATTAATATATATAAAATATCATTGTAAAACCATTATAACTCCTTCGCTCAGCTCAGAATCTAAAACCATGTAATAAAAATAAATAAAAATACACGTTATTATCCGGCTTCATCCACATGTGCAGACATTTTCTTTTCAATTATATTCTTGTCTATTTTATATATGTATAATTCCATTATTTCATAATAATATTATTTGCCAAAAGGTTTTCACATTAAATTAGTAAAAATATATTAAATTAAATTATTAAAATTGTAATTTAAACTGTCATTATAAATAATTCCTCTTGTATATTTTATAGATTATGGTAAAGTTTATAAATTATATAATATAATATATAATACATTTTATTATATAACTATTTTATTACGTACCTAATAAAACGATGAAAATTTTCGATTACATTAATCGAAAATAGGATTTTAACTGTAAAAAAAAAATGTTTTCCAAATACAGGTGGATGGTAGTTAGTCTTTTGTTACTTCTGTCCTTGAACAGGGTAGTGTAGTATTATTATTTAAGATTTGAAAGCAAAGTATATTTAGAATTGGTTAAACGAATGGATTGTATTAGTTCGAATTCACAGTCCTATAGGTTTTTGGTTTCGAAAATTTTAAAACAGTAATTTATAGGGATTAAAAGTGCTGCGGGTTTAGTCTCGAAGTATCTATTTGATTTTGACGGGTTGTTGATTTAATTTAATAGTTTTTGAAAGAATAGTACATAGTTCATATATATAATATAATATAATATAGGGTGTGTCAGGATAAATGTGTGAAATTTGAGAGGTTAATTTTACTTCTATAAAAAGAAACAAACAACATTTCGTAAAATGCTGTATTTTTGTTCTTTTTTTTAAGGGGGGGGGGAAAGAATCAATTGATGTTCCAATAAAAATGTTTAATTTAAGAGTTATCGATGCTATACTAAATTTGATAACACCGTAAAAAGCTTATTCAATTTCTTTGAAATCGTGATTCTTTTTGTACTAAGAATATATTATAAATAAGAGGGTTATAACTTATAGTTATATTAAAACATTCATAAAGAGGAAAAATAAATTTATTATTTCTATAAATTCAGTTTTTAAGCTAATTTCTTATTCAATTTTTTTTTTATAGAATTTCTACACGTTGAAATTACTAATTAAAAATCTTGGTAGGTACCTATATTATTCGAAAGCTTATAAAATTAAGAAGTTTTGATGTGCAATAGGTTTTAAATTGACTATATAAAAAAAGATTAATTGTCCAAAAATTTTTCATTGAATGATTTTTCTTTTTCTTGAGATTTTTTTCTATAGATTTTCAACATAAAAATGATTATAGATTATCGAAGTCATATTTCTAAAAAAGTATTTTTATTTATTTCTAGATATAGAATTGGCCTTTATGGCACATTTATCCTGAAAAATCCTGTATAGTATATATAGTACGATAACAGAGATTTTGGAGTATTCAAATTTGTTTATTTTGTCAAAGAGATAGGGCAGGCCTTATATATTATATTCTTAAAAGGAGCTCAATGGCAATCCGTTCCAATTGTCTTCGTCACCGTATCTTTAAGTAACACTGAAATTAAATCCTCGTCTTTGGGCATTCGGTTAAATTATCTTATCTCAATATATACTCCAGTTACTAGTAAGTATACACGCAGTCACTTTGCTGTACCTATCCAATCTCCTTTGTAATACTCGTATATACGTACTGTATACTATATATACCTTAAGCTTAAACAACCCCGGTGTACAATGATTTCAACTAAACATAATAGCTGAACAGTATATAATATTATACCTATGTATATATACAGTTATTTAAGTAATGTGCATAAATCCTTCGTTATTTCGAGTGTAAAAAAGTAATTTATTTTAATTGTATTAATATATTACTTACCTAAGCCAGTGCACATTATTATTTAAGCACAAATGTTTTTCATTCCGGAAAGGGACGTTCAAAATTAGAAAATATCTATTACAAAAATATGTTGCTTGTAGTGTATTATATAAACGTTCACATAATATTATGTACATACCTACGGTCGGTTTAAATCTAGATTTTATTCTGTTCGTTGTTTGAATTCACGTATATGAAGTACATACATCATAACAAAATATCTGTATACAAAGGTACCTACTATCAAACAATGTCTCAAAAATGGTTTTCGTATTTTTTCTAACTTGTCCTCAGGGAGGTTCTGTCAAAATTTTAATGACCTCTTTGAGCATCTTCAAAAACCTATCTTCGATGCATCCTTTATCGTTTGTATTTCATGAGTTATAACCTTTAAATATTCATAGGAATAGTATATATATATATAATATATATATATAGTATTTATTCGTATAATAAAAACTGTAGTTAAAAAAAATAGATATTGAAAAAGTAAATAATTCGACTTTGATGATATACACACCGATATTTTATTTTCAAATATGGATTTATAATATTATATATATTTTTAAAATTCAAAACGTTTAATAATAATATATTTCTTACCGTTACACTGTGTATAAATGATATTCATTTAAATATTTTAATCATTTTAAATAAATTGCAGCTTGTATGTTTTTATAAATATTTACACCGATTAAGTATAGTATTGTAAAAATAATCATTTTTAATTACTAAAAATGTTATTAACTTTATACAAGTATGTACAATCCAATTAATTAATTTTGTGAAAATTATTTTAAAACAAAACATTATATTACCTACTAAATATATTTAGATAAGTATGATGTCAAATCAAATTGTCTTATTATTATTATTATTTTTATTTCATTGTTTTTGAATATCTATATATTTTAAAATTATACTTCTGATACGAAATATTTTTATTCTGAAAATTTCGATATGTAATATTAAAATAAATCTAATCATCTATTGATATTATTTATTACATATAACCAGGGACTGATATATTTGAATTTTTTCGGTTCTGGTTCCGTTTTCGGTTTTCAATTTTTTTTTTCGAGGTTCCAGTTCCGATACCGGTATTTTTCGATTCAAAAAAGCATTAATTTTTTGAAAATTAACTAAGTAATAGCATTGATTATATATTACAAGGATGGGCAACTAAAATTAATTAAAGGGCCAAGTTTTGAAAACAAAAAAGATTGTGGGCTAAATATAAAGTTTTTTCTATTATTTTGGGAAACGAATTAATTATTGTATTTTATGCATATGATTAGAATAATAAGAACTAAAATCTTTTTAAATATATGTTTTATTATTAATAACTTTTCCAAAATACTATTTACCTAGCTATTATTACTATATTTGAAGTATATAGCAGTAAAAGATAAAAATATTAAACGACAACCAGAGGTAAAAAATAAAAGGTAAGTTGGGACCTTATTTTTGATAAATAGTATACAATATATAAAATAATCAATAGTAATAAACTAATAACTCTATTAACCAATGTGATAACACTTATCGGTTGGAATTAGGGAGAAAAATATTTACATAGAATATATTAAATAGTACCCATTTTTATACAAATGTCATATTATTTTAAAACAAATAACCAACATTTTAAACTTGAACGATACTGGTCCATAGCCAATACAAAAACAATATAAAATATATAAAATGTACAATCGTAAGTATACTATACATGTTACCTGTATATTAATTAAATAGGAAACATATCATATGGTTGAAAAATCGACTTGAAATATAAAGACCTTTTAGTGATGCTGGGCAAGTTAATGATTTTTTTAAACTCATTTAAGTTAAGTTATTAGAAAAAAATAGTAAAAGTTAAAAGTCATTAGTTATTTTTTTTCTTGACGATTAAGTAAGTTAAACGTTAAGTTAGTTTAAAAAAATAACTTATTACCTAACCAAAGTTAAGTAATTTTTTTTTTCATATGAGTCAATATAACAATTGAAATATACAGGTATAATTAAGTACCCATTATTTTTTGGAAACGCACTGTAATTTTTGAACATTAAATATTTAAAAACATGTTAAAATTCAAACAACAAATAGGTTCATAAAATGGAAATTGCTCATTACAAATTAGTACCTATACCTAAATATTGTTTATTGACGGAAAAGCTAATATATTCCTAATATAATATATTATAGTATAATAATACAGGAAGATTATTATATATACCTATAGGTATTCTAGTTTTATTTATATTTTCGAGAAATAATTAATTCTTATAATATAATAATTATTAGAAATGACAAAAACAACTTTATTTTTATTCAATCATTTTAACAATAGACATAGGTAATATGAAATGAAAATGTATCAATTATTTTAAAATTAACTTAACTGAGTTTTAATTAAAAGTAACTCGTTATTTAAAGTGAATATAATCAAAAATAAGTTAAGTTAATAAGTTTAATTCCAAAATCAAATAAAAAATTCAAGTTAAAGTTAAAATTAACTTAAATTTTAACTTATCAACTCGTTAATGCCCAGTATTGCCCTTTAGTTCTTCATCTTATCATCTCTAATCAGTAGTGATGTGCAATTAGATATTATTACAAAACTATTAGTTTTTAATCTAAAATGTCAAATATAAAAATATCAGAATCGTAAAAAATCGCTGGTATTTTTCATTTTAAAAGAAGTGTTCCAGTTCTCAGGAGTTAATGATTAATGGGTTCTGGTTTGTTGCGGTACCTACATTTTCAAAGATTTTGGGTCCTGGAACCGGTATTTTTTGGTTCGGTTCCAGTCCCTGATATTAACAATTAATATTAATATTAACAAGTTTAGAAGAGAGGATTTAATACAAATTGTAGGACATATGGACGAAGATTCCATTCGGTACTCCAGGTTAAGATTGCAGCAACTCGAAACAGTATTTTTTTCTCAGAGAAGAATTATAAAATTATAAAATATAGTAAAAAAAACACTGAAGAATGAACAAGTGCCTATTTATATATTATTGATTAATCATTTATAATATGTTTATCGTGTTACTGATACCGCTATTGAGTCGATTGATAATTTATTCTTCTTCTTTGCGTCTTCAGTCATTTGACTGGTTTGCTGCAGTTCTCCATGCTTTCCTATTGTAACTTAATTCCTTTAGTTCCTTGTAGCTATTCTTCCCTGTGTCGATCATGATTTGTTTCATGTATTCCATCCTTGGCCTTCCTCTTCCAATATAACCTTCTACGTCGCCTTCTATAACATTCTTCGTTAAACTATCATGGCGTAGTATGTGTCCTATCATTTTGT
>JAIPRL010010984.1:0-14380 GCA_025469235.1 Pemphigus obesinymphae
ATTTTTGTTTATTTATACTTCAATAGTATTTAATAAAACATAATAAAAACGTACATAATAATCTGAAATCTGTGTGTTTATAAATATGGACACCAGGAATTGGCCGCATAAGGTATTGTCTGATTTTGTGTATCAAGAAAATACTTGCTTATGGAAAATAAAATCACCCGAATACAGCGTCATATCACGTTCATCGTTCAGTCAAGTTTGAACAAAAAAGTGAGCGTGTGTAACCACCTTCAAGCCTAGACTTAACTGAAGCCTTGCGCGTTCAGTCCAAGTTTGAACGGAAAACTGAACGTGTGTAGGCACCTTTATAGCCCTTGAAATACATGTTTTTAATTTTTGACGCGTTGCGATTTGAAAACGTGAACGCGCCCGATCAAATCGCACTGTATGTAATCAGCTTAAGATATACAAGATGCGGAACGATAGCTTATCGCATGATGACAAAACCTTCTCGTTTCACAAATCTAACTAGTGGCGCTTAGGAGCAACAGTGGAAAGTTTTGTACTTCTACAGTGTCATATTATTAGTACCATCATTGCCATTAACAACGTACATTTTAATATACCATAGAACGATATTATTCTGCAGAACAAGAAATCCGTAATTTTTTTATAAAAATTTAAGTGTACCTATATAATTTAAATTAATATTTTCTACGGTTTTTTATATTTTATACTGCGATTTTTATGTCCGCTAAAAATTTCGAAATATGTGGCGAAATGTTGTGTTCTGAGTATTGTTTATCATCTACTCCAATTCGATTTGGTGTTCCATCACATGCCAAGGTGTGGCATTAAGAAAGAAATTAAGTTTACCCCATTTATTAGTCATATAGTCATTTATTCGGTAGCTGACCAATAGTGTGCCGCGAGGGCACTAGTAGTCAGATCTGAAATTAAGAAAATTTGTTCTTCAATAAAACCTTTATAACAAGTATTTGTTCGAAATCCTGTAAATCTTAATCCATGGTCTAGTATTTAGTATGTATTATGTATTTTTATATCATTTTTTTCGCAGTTAGGTATACATATTGTACCTATACAATGTATTATTAGATTTCTTTTTAAAGTCTATTGACCATTAAGACATTAGTTTAATTATTGTATTACTGTAAATTGCATAAAAGTCGCAAAAGTTGTCCATAAAATGGACAAACACATACGGTTGTCCACATTACTAAACTTCCCGAAAAGAGTCACACAATTAAACTGCTACAGGCTGCACTACAGGCGCATTGATTGTTACTTTAACATGCGTAATATAGGAATTAATGACGTTTTTTGAGTTTTATAAAAAAAAATAAGCAATATTTTGAATTTTAATCGATTATCTTCTTTATAGGTTGTAAAATTACACATATTGATATGCATATATCTACACTTTAATTATTATTATTATTATTTATTATTAATTTATTTAATTTAATGTGTTATCATTGAATTATCACATTTATTCTGATTAAAAAATTAACATATTGAAAAAAGCACATCGCCTAATTATCATATAAAATTAATTACAAAAGAAATAACTGAACAGATACAATAAAAATTTAAAAAAAATACTCTGCCATCTTATTCGCTAAGTATATTATACTCTGTAGTTTACGATATTTTATTTTAAATCGGCCGTAACGAATTTTGAAAACTACCGGAAAAGTACATTAAAATAAGTACCACATTTGTGCCCAAACTGTATTTACTGTCAAATGACTATATTATATTATAAAACTTATAAAGCACTCTTATATTATAGTCCACGAAAAAGTGATAACGATTGATAGAAACAACGAAAAAACACACCACTGTAATAACACTGTAATACATTAAAATACATAATTTAAGTTAAATTATTGGGCGAGATTTAACGATTAATCCTACTAATATATACTTGTATATTTATGATAATAAAAGTAATCTAACAAACGAATTATGAACAATATAATAACTCATATAGCTATTACATTTTTTCCCCGCCAAACTTTAAAAAAACTCATTATACGACATCGTGAAATGCAATTTTCTGTCATTTTTTAAACTTCGCATTTTATTACGAGTATAATATTTATAACACATGTGTATTCTAGGCTTCAACTTCAAGGGTGTAAAAGTGAGCTTTTAACCGATTCTTTAAAGTTTTAACTCAATATAAAACAGTTTAGTTCTGCAGCTGTAATGAATATATTAATTTTTTTCAAGATATTTCAATATTTCCAAGTACCTACCCTGTACACAATTCTATATTTTATCGTAAACAATATTCAACGATGACTAAACAATTTGATGTTTTTTTTTTTTTTTTTTTGGATACGTTTCCGTTTCATATACTCGTATATACGCTAATTTTACGATAGGTATTCTCCGTGACATCGCTCTAGAGTAAGTTTACTTGTAGAAAAGTACAATAATAATTAAATAAAATGGATTGACCATAAAAAATCATTGTACACGAAAATATTTCACGTGGGGCTAAAATGCATACCTAATGGATTCGATTTAAGCCATAATTCACACAGGTACACTGATGAAATTTTACGACTTTTAAACAATAAAAAATATGGAAAAATTATTAAATCATTGGCTGCACACAAAAACAATTTTAAAACTCCTCTTAAATACAATAGTATATAGGCATTCAGAAAAATTCTATATAAATCATTTAATATTCTATTTACTTCTAAAAATCATCGAAATTCTAAATATATTATATATCTAGTACATTCATATAAAAAAATTTGTATATTACGAAAAAAAAAAACACTTGATATTTGATCCTCATATGATTTACCTTTTATCTTGTGTAGATGAATTTTTAGTTTAGTTTCATAAAAACTCGTCAGCGAACACAGCAATTAAAAATTTTAATATTGTTAATATCTAGATTTACAAAATACTTTCTAGTATGAAATAAATATACTAAAAGACACAATATATCTGTTCAGTTTAACGAAACTATTTATTCATTTTTAAAGGTTAAATTACCAATTAATTTTGTTAAATTTATAAATAACTTGAAAAAAATATTACAAAAATCAAATCGCTAGTTCTTCAATATTGTTTCTCGTCTACTCGCAAAGATTCAAACTCGGCACTCTATACATCGTATATATACCTACTTATAATAATATTATATTTGTATATTCCTACCTATACATATTATATGGACAATATTGGTCGATTGTAACCACGATTGATGATAATGAAAATATAGAAGACAGGTAGGAAAAGGAAGTATAGAGTAAAATATAGAAACATTTACGCATTCGTAAAGTTGACTTCTCATCACTAAATCACTAATTTCTTTACCCAAATTCGTGTAATAAAATGAAATTTGGACGATTGCTTTAATTATAAATTGCAATGTAATTAAAATTCAATTACAACTATTAATAAATGATATTGTACTACTCGTATTTTATTATAATATTCTGGTCTAAATTTAGTTTTGAATGCTTACGGTTATATGTACAGTTCAAATATAGAACCTGTAAATAATACCTTTATAGGAAACTTTAAAGTTGAAACAAAGTAAAGTTTCCTATAAGTCCGTATAATATTTTGTCTAACGATTTGGCTTTTAAGACTAGTTAGCGACGTAGTACAATATTAACTTGTCAACGACCTCTCCGCTCATTTTGGCCAAATAAGCTTGTCATTTTGACCGCTGCATTTCCTTTCAACAATATAATATTATACTTCTAAACAAACAGTTGCGTACAAAGGAAGCACGTTTGGTTACGCTCTATATAATACACAATAACCACAATTCCCCTTTTTCCTTTGATCCGTTTCATTAAAAATTCGAATTTTGTAAGTGCGGCGTTTAATTTGAAATCAAATTTCCATGCCAGTGGAAATGTACTTACTGGGCAGTTTGATTTTGAAATTTGATAAATATTTTTTTCAAGACGACATGGTTTTGTTTTATTATATATTTACTATTTATACCAATCGTTGAAATAACTATCGAGAATCATTATAAAATAAGTTTCTATATTATCATTTTTGTCTGCGTGTAATACAAAATACTTTTTTTTTCAATAAGTATATTATATAGTACAAGTACATACGCATTCTCCTGGTTTTAGATCTCTAGAACAGCCATTGCATAACCAACTAGATTTTTAGAAAATATATAGAAATTAAAAAGTATTTAAAATACTACAACAGCGCGTATACTATTTGTTGTGTACACATAGTTTTGTTTAGAAATCTCGAGCTCTGATCAAAAAGACAAGTCAGCATTTCCAAATTGAACAAAGTATCATTTTTTATTATATATTATTAATAGTAATATTTTCTTTTAATTTTATGTAATGTATTGAATAACGATATGAATTATTAGTATTCATTCCAACAATTTTAAAATTAAGGCCATACAAAATTGATATTGAGTTTAAAGAGTACTTTTCAATAAATTAATGATTTAGAGTTTTTTGGTTCTGAGATCGCAAAATATATACAATATCACAAAATGTTGTTTAAAAAACCCCGCCTCATCTGTCGGAGTTCGACCAATATTACTGTTTTTGATTTTTAGTTACATTTAATAACCTCAAATGTTTCCGAATACATTAAAAAGTAGTACACATAATCGAATCAAAGATATTTATTTTGCAGAAAATTAAATGTTATTTTTTCTCGCAATATTGTAAGTTATAGTCTCCAACAAATGTCATCCCTACACAAGCATTCGGCATTCGCGGAATACATAAGTATACACAATATATAAAATAGTGTAAATGCAGTATTTAGAAAAAATTTACGGGCGAAATACCAAAAATTTCTCGTCAGTAAATATGCAAGTGTAAAAAACCAACCAATAGGAGGTGGAAATACTTCACATTATGGGTAGGATAATGACGACGAAATGAATTTGAAAGCAATGATAAATCATTTCTTCCTAAAAAAAAAAAACGATTCTGAGTGAAGCTTCGGTAAATATATATATGACAATTACTATAGATTATTCTAATAATATATAATATGATGAACAAATGAAATAATGAAATAAATTATTAAAAAAAGTTGAAAAAAGTGTAAAAAGTTAAATAGTATCGGAAATTGAACAAAGGACTTCGCGTATGAAAACTTCATTGACTGCCATTAGATCAAGTATTAAGATTTTCAGAAAATGATCCTACTGAAGAAACGTGGCAAAATCGCTAAATTTCAATTTGATATAACTTTAAAACCAAGTCGAACGCCAAATTCTAAATCTACTATTATTTTTTTAATCAAAAAGTACATATTAATAAAAAATAATAATATATAATATTAATAAAAAAAAAAAAAAATGTGGAAAATCGAATTCTCCTGTAAAGTATACCTATTATGAATTAAATGTCTTAAAACTGAAAATTGCTGTAAGTTGCCCAAAAATAGGTATTGTTGTAATTATTGTAGGTAGATATTTTTTTGGTAAAAATTTCAAGTTTATAGATATATTATTTCCCCGAAATTCGAACACATTTCATACCAAAAGATTATACCAATATGTTTGAAAAAATGAAATGGCTACTAAAAAATATTGTACACACCGATAAATAAATTTATTTATTTATTTTTTTTTTTGTGTAGCTAGAATGACGTAATGCTAATACTTAAAATTAATACTATTATGAATTGAATTAATCAAATTTGCATATTGCTAAAAATGGGAAAATCGTATTAATATTTTACGTATATACATTTGTAGTTAAAATTTCAGCCACTATATAGGATCAATATTTTCCGAGTTATGAAGAATAAATGCTTGATAAATTTAATATTATTATAAAAAAAAATAACAATAATAATAATAAGTGACCATGACAACTTTATTTGTTATTTTGTTTTGGAAAAATCAAACTATGACCTCAAAAAAATATGAACTAGAAAAATGTTTTTAATCAAAAAAGTTCTTTACATTACATCAAAACTACCAGAAAAAAACGTACATAGGCATATAAAAAAAAATAAACATTTTAAACGAAAATAATTTTAGGTTTCTACAGTACTACAACTTGGTCTATTTTGGTTGGTGGGTAAGCCAATATAGAGAACCCATAGAAAAAAGGAAAAAGTTGATGACTTTTTTTTTTTTGTTTTTTTACCTTTTTTGAAAGTGTTTTTTCTGGATGTATTAATACGTTAATAAGCAAAAAAAAAAAAAAGGTCATAGACAATTTTTTTAAAAATAAAATTATAACCAAATCGTTCGGCTTTGGGCCGATTGTTATGATTTGACAGGGGCTCAGTGATTCCTGCGTCCCCAGCACTCCCGGTAGTTGCGGCACTACATTTCTAACATATTATAGTTTAGACACCTTATATCCCTGCTGTATTTATTCACCTAGTACATAGTACATAGGTTACAAGAGACATAGTACAAGTACCACGTTAATATGTTAATTATATGTTTTATTTAAAAATATATTATTAAATAGTATATCTTATTATATTATATGAAATAATCAGTAAGTACGGGTTTCTTCTATCTATTGCAATCATATTTTTACAACTTTTAGAAAAGGGTTCATTACCGAAAACAAATCCAAAATCGAGCACTCAATTTCGGATACGCAAAATAGTTTGATAGTTTTCAAAAATCCTATTCAACCGTTTTTATTATTACTTGACACACCAATTTTATTAGTCTAAAAGAAGTAATCATTTGTTTTGATTCTTTAAAATATAAAGTCTACCATGTAAAGTGTAATTGATGTATGATTAATGTTATTTAATTAATTTAATTTAAAGTATACGTCTGAATATAATATAATTACATGGTTAGTTTCATATACATACAAAAATACTTTTATAGCTTACACACAATATACAATGTCGTACTATATCACATTAATTTTCAGTATTCTATCTCCCTAGTAACAATGAATAACGAAATGTGAAGACAATCAACTTTTAAATCAATAATGCTCCATGTAACTATATACCTACCTTTTAGTATCTATGACAACGTATCCATAGGACGGACGGACACAACTAGGATATAACGTGTCTAAACTTATGTTTATAAACCGAAAAATCTCCTCGTCTATTCAACAATTAATTCCTTTGAATTTTTAATAATTTTCAGTCACTTTACATAGTCTCAAAATATTTTCAAATACTATAAAAAGTATCGGTAGGTAATTTGTTAATATGTACTTACTTATTACATAACCGAGTAACGAATACAATTTACAATGAATTAAAATGCGTTTTTTTTTTTTTTTTTGCAGTATTTTAAGCTATCCGACAATCAATGTCGTCCCTACTTGAATATTCGACATTCACCGAATACCTATATGTATACATATATATAAGATAGTGTGAATAAGGCATTTATACATTCGGATAGCATTTATGAACGAAATAGCAAACATTTCTCGTCAGTAAAACTTGTAAAAATGAATAATAGGTATGTTCAGAAAATATTAAAATTAAACATTATAAATATGTAAATAATTGGAGTTCATAAAATATCCTATCTAAGATATACATTCATGTTGTCTAAATTAATTTATCTGGACAAACAAAAAGGATTTTTATCTATTTTATATTGGAAAATAACATTTGACTTTAATAGAATCACTATCGTTACAGAACCAATGAAAGTTACAAGAAAGTTAAACGGTTGGAATATGATTAAATTTTGTTTTTCTTTCGAAGGGATTTGATTTTAAATGTAAATTTTTAAGTTTTTAATTTGATTTCAATATTATTTCCTTTTAATACAAGAAATTATTATTACTTTATCGTAATCAGTATAATAATAAGTTGCAACCACGAAATTAGAATACAATATATTTCACTTTTCATATTCATAATAATGTATTATGTAGGTAAGTATCAATGAACTACTAAAATAAATATCAAAAAATACAGTTACTAAAATAGTTTTTAACTATGTTGAATAGAAAAATATTTTTGTTTTAGAAATTGTGTGTGTTGAATGTTGATCCTTTATTGAGGTTAAATTTGAGACTAACAATTGTATGGATGATATTATTTAAATAAACCTGTATGAACATCAAGGTCAAAGATTTTAACTTTATGTATCAAGATACATTTATTTTAATCTAAATAATATATATTTTATTTTAAGTCATAATTATCTATTTTCAACACTGATTATTATTGTTATTGGTTCGTCGATGAGTCCTCAGAAATCTATTTGGTGACAATTTTGGGATGCACTGAAAATGCAAAATAATATAAAACATTAATCTTTCTTGATTATTTTCGATAACTCATAAGTGATTATTATTATTTTTATTTTTATTTTTGTTAAATTTTTCATTTAAATTGCTATGGGTCAACATTAATATAATACACGTTTTTCGCCCATAACGTGTTTAATGAACGTTTCCAGGGAATTCACGTTTAAAAAGGCATTTTCAATAGCATATTATAAAAACATTTTAACAATATAACTGGATAATTTAAATAAAATAATACATTGAAAATAATTATAAAATATTTTAATACTCGTATAATATTTTCCAGACAAATTATTATTTAATTATATATATATATGTCCCAATTACATTTTTAGAGCATATTGTTTTACTTTTGCACAATACTTTAATTTTTAAGGACATTTTGATTGGTTTTTTTTTTTTTATACTGTCTAGCTGTTTATTACCGATCGAATATACGCGGAAAGAGAAAAAGAGGGACTGCGGATTTAAGATCGGGACCGAACACGGTGCATTTATGTAGGTCTCAACGACCGGCGTTGTTAGGACGCGCCAGCGCGACCAGGACCAATCGACGCCCGACGGCAGCCCGTTCTGCAACAAGCGGAACCCCCTCCCTCTACCTTACACCCATCGTCTTGTACTTAAATTTAACCGATTTTTTTAGTTTTTCGGATTTTAGCGAAAACGACATCTTTTTTTCATAACATTCACGCAAAATAAACCGGCGTAAGAGTTATTTAACACGTTTAACAGGATACCTAAACCATATATATATATATATATATAATTCTCGAGAGTTTGACACAATGCTCGTATTAAAAATATTTGAAAACTTTTTCGTTTATTTTTTTTTTTTTTTTAATTGGGTTTAAAAAAAAATTATTTTTGTCCTTCGCTTTTGTTTTTACCGAGCTTTTATTTCCCTAAAAATTATATATCGTTTTTTTTTTTTTTATCACGGACCCTGCATTTTGTATTACTTATACGATTCTAAATTGAGATTTAATAATGATGAATAGACAATTTTCTGTTATAACTTTGGATTATAATAAATATATAATTAATCTTTATTATTGCCATCCTATCTAGTTATTTATATATATATTTGTATCTTTAATAAACATTGTTGTTATCTTAACTTGTCTATCTATATATATATATATATAATATAATACATTTTAAGAGCTATTGTTTTAATTTTTTTTAATATCAGCCGTTAAATAGAGTTCAAAAGTTGATAAATTAAAATGCCATAATAAATATATACATATATATTATATAATCTAAATATTCTCAAGAATACCAGCAATTAATGCATTCAAATTTATTAGATAATAAAAAAAAATAATAACCTTGAAATTTTATAAGAGTAAAAATTTAAAAGTGTAGGTAGGTACATAATGATACTTAGAAAAATTATCTTAATTTAAAGTATAAATAATGGTAAATACAAAAAAAAATATATATATATATTTAGATTTGTAAGCAATAAAAACACATTTTTTATATTTCTATATGTCGTTCATTAGAAATAAACTCGTTTTTTTTTTAATATTGACAAATGCACAAAAATAATATAAAATTACGAAAAATCACATTTAAAATTTTTGTTTTAATTCTAGTTTTGGAAATTTTATGTCACTGAGAATTAAGATAATATAAATACATCTATAGGGCATAGTTCATACCTACCCAGCTACCTGTATATATAAGTATATAGAATTACCTTATCTCAGATAGTAAAAATTAAATAACAAAATGTCCTTAAAACATCCCTAGAAAGTAAAATAATGTCTAAAGGAAATCTGTAATCTATAAAATGAATCGTCAAAAATATGAATTAATATTATTTAAAAAAGTTGACAAATAAGTTAAGATTTATTAAATAGACATCAAACAAATATTTGTTTTAAGAAAACTAAGGTAGCCTAGGTCATCAAGTTATTATTCTACACTCTTCAAAGCAATTAAAAATGTTATCTTATTTATTAAAATAAATAGTGATTACCACATATTATATATTATACATTATAGTTATATGAACTATAATTTATATTAAAATAAAACTAATTTTTAATTATTATCAAAAAATTCTCGATAAAACTCAACACAGATTTTGTATAATATGATAATATACAATACACATAATTGTAAATGGATAAGAATTAAATGAATGCAACTAAAAAAAGCTCTAGTGGGGAAAATAGTGTCCAACAA
Source organism: Pemphigus obesinymphae (assembly GCA_025469235.1). Taxonomy (NCBI): domain Eukaryota; kingdom Metazoa; phylum Arthropoda; class Insecta; order Hemiptera; family Aphididae; genus Pemphigus; species Pemphigus obesinymphae. The sequence continues at coordinate 10,410 of JAIPRL010010984.1, forward strand.
ACTTCAAGAGTATTCCAACAATTTCCAACAAATTTATTGGATACATTAAATAGGTGTCTGCTATAATTTTGCTGCTAACTTTATGAGGGTTTGGGAAACAAATACGAAAACTAAATACTAAAAATAATAAATACTAAATATTAAAACCGAAATTTTGTATTAAAATAGAGACTAAAAATATAATAATTTAAACTTTGAACGTTTAACAGGTTCATATTTCATTAAAACTTTATGTTTAATTTTCAGTAATACATTTTATTTTTGTGTTATATTAAAAATATGTATATGATACTTATATACATATATATATATATATATGTGTGTGTGTGTGTGTATGTGTGTGTGTATGTGTATTTATGATATACGAATGCAAATATAGTGTGTTACACACAGAATAATTTAAATGTTATAATTAATATATAGTTCATCAAAGGACCGAGATTTAGTCGATTAAATACCCCAACATATGTATAATATGATATTATGTAAACAAGAAGTCATCTTGCATATAACACAAACCTTTAGTAAAGGAAACTTCGGTTCTATAATATACAATATTAAATATTTTATACATAATGTTCATAGGAATAACATTTGTTACCTATATATATACGATATAGGTACCTATATTTTGCTTCCATTTTAAAGGTATGTTACTCCCGAAAATTGTATAGTCCCAAAATTTTCATTTCCTGAAAATGATATTTTATAATATATTGATGATTTCTAGAAAAAAAAAAATAATCATCAAATATTTCTTTGTGTAATAACTATATGCAAATAATCCGTAGCTTTTAGATTAAATTTGTTTTCGTGTATAAAACGATAAAATAATGACTATTAATTTTGAAATTACAACGAATTTATTTTCTAACTATATATACCCATTCAAATATATATATATAACTACATTAAGCTCAATTAAATTGATTTCATACGTCATACATTATATAATTTTTAATTAATGGATTTGTTTTTCCTCCATGTGTACAGTAATGTATTAATTACAAGTGATATTTTTCAGGCGAATGATTATTTACTGTTTTTTTATTTTTTTATTTTCAACTTCCACTTCATTGACCACAATAAATAAAAAATAAAAAAACTACCCGCACGTTGACTCGGTCTGTGGGAAGGGAAAGAAATAAAGTCAAAGTCAATAGGATCCCATGGGATAACTCCCTTACTACTGAATGATAAAGCTCCGGTGAAAAAGCACCGGTGATCGATGACATCACGCTAGACACCAACCAGAAGACAGTGATTTCGTACTGGAATGAAAAATCTCCCCCCCCCCCACATACAACGATATAAATCCTCTACTGTATAAATGGTGTCGAATTACAGCGTTGGTATGTCATCGTTTTGGGCAAAAAAAAATCTGGAAAAATCGTTAATATAGGTATATACACAAAATACAGTGTGATTCACTAAACAAATACCTAAACAAATAAACTAAATACTAATTTAGCCTCTAACTATGTATATTTAAAAAAAAAATTTATATATTTACAAAATATATTTAACAATACAATGATTTTTGTATATATAAGAATATTTTTGTATTTTTTAAATATTTTTTATATATAAGAACCTGCAGCATCCTCGTTTTCACTACTATTGTGGTGATTTCCATGACATTGTGACCCAATAAAAGCGGAGATACCAGTTATTGGACTATCATATTCCAAATATTTCAACAACTGTAAATTTTTTTGTACTTAACAACACACAATAATGACTAAATAGTATTTGAATAAACATTTATAAAAAGACCACCCCTCGCCAAAAATGTTGATATCCATAAATAATATTTAATAGGGAGTGCATACGTCTCATATTGATTGATTCTTATTTTTTAAAAATAATAAAATATTTGATTTCAATCAAAAAGAGGCTGACTATTATTAACCTTAGAATATATAATATTATATAAAGTACAATAAATTGGGAAGAACTACGCTTGTTAAAATTTCGTTTTTTATACAACAAATTTTTAGAAAAATCACGTATTAAAAAAATATGTATACAGTCACATTACACTATTTAATAGTATCATAAAAATCAAAATATTAAATAACTTTCATATAACTATTAATAGGATTAAGGATTAAAAACACAGTTAGGATACTTTATAAATGATTCACTGCGAACTCTGGAAATCCTAATAATATTCATGCATTTGTATTTTTACAATAACATTAAGAAATGTAGTCTGTTGTGGGTACCCACATATAATCGTTCTGCTTAGTTTCACAAAAAATTAAAATTAAATAAGTATTTTAAAACGAATATTATATATACAAGTATATATGTATTGCCATATACTACTTGTATATTTTTGTACCTAGTTGAAGATCAGACGATCGGATAATTCACACCAAACATTATAAAAATATAAAAACAAATTTTTTTAACGTCTTACTAGGATTTGATGATTTTTAATAATTTTTATTTAAAATATTTGGTATATAAGAAGGTAGTTTTTCATAATTTTAAATCATTTTATATTTTATACCGAATTTAATCAAAAATCTGATGACGATTTTATTTTCATTCTAGGTCTGTTAAACAAAAATAAAATGTACAAATGTGTTTCAAATTTCAATCTAATTTTAATTTTTTTTTTTATTTTTTATATTAATCAATGTTTTCATCATTCATATTTCTATATTTAATGTAATTTTTCTGCAATGTTTTCTATTAATAGTTATTATTTTAGTATTTTTAAAATTTTTTAATTATTATCATTCATTATTTAATTATTTTTATTGCGTTAATGATAAATTTTAAGCCATATTTGTATTTTTTTTCTAAAATATTTATATAAAATCATACCATTAGAGATGTTCTAAAAATAAATCAATATATAGGTATGTTTATTGTACCTAACTAAGTATACAATATAATATATGTACATTTAAATATAATTTTAAAACTGAATTATCCGTAAAATGTGTATAACTACTTTTATTATTAATTATATTTTGTAAACACATTTTATATCAGTATGCTACAAATAAATGTATTAAAATAATTTTAGGCCTCGAATAAAATTGAATCATATGGTCCGAAGAATCACGGCCTCTGCCATTCCTCACTCCAGTTCTGGGAAAAATGTATAATTACTTCCCCCCACTTATATAAATTCCTGAGCAGACCTCTTTATGTGGATACTAGTTATTACTATACAGTATACACCAAATAAGTGGGCAAAAACGTGAGGATGTTTTGAAGGGTTATATTTATTATACCTTTAATGATAAATATAATCTTATCACAATTATCTTCTAATCACTGAACATACTTATCTTGTAAACTACTTTATCTTATTTATTTATAAATTAATTTAAGATAATAATATTATGTTTTTACAAAATGTTATTATAAACATAACAGTATTCTGCAAACTTTTATTTTTTACTATAATATGTCGCTCATCCATTTATATCTTGCTTCGTTTGTAACGTACAAAAGCCATCCCTTGACCCAAATTGATATTATTTTTCTATTTTATTGATTTTTGTACGAATGGTGGAACACGTTATTTTATGACACAGATATAGGTATAAAACGAAAAAAAAATACCAACATATGGGTTAGTACTCAACATGTTGAGTAGTAACTTAACTCAAGTTACAAGTTACTGTAACGCAATTACTTTTTTGAGTAACTCAGTAGTGATTGCGTTACTTATTATTCCAAGTAATGCAAATGTAATCCAATTACTATTTAAAAGTAATTTTTATGTTAAGTAATGTGATATTTTTTAAGTTACAAATTTTCCATAATATTATTATTTATTTATTTATTTATTTGTAATTAACGCCAGTCGGCAATTATAATAATGTACATTGTATATATATATATATAAAGATTACAAAAACAAATTAAATGTGATAAAACAGTTATTTACACATAAAAATACATATTTATATAGAAAAAGAAAAAGAAGATTTAGAACCAAATAA
>JAIPRL010010985.1:0-14379 GCA_025469235.1 Pemphigus obesinymphae
ATATATGTATGTATGTATGTATGTATGTATGTATGTATGTATGTATGTATGTATGTATGTATGTATGTATGTATGTATGTATGTATGTATGTATGTATGTATGTATGTATGTATGCATTTGTATACTGTGTGTTTATATATATATAGGGGAAACAGGCGACATATCATTTTTTATTAATATACGACATAGTTTTTTTTGTTATTTTACAAATAGTTTTTTCCGTTATGACCGGTAGTTTTCTTATACGCTTAAGAAATATCAAAAATGGCCTCTTTAATGTATTAAATAGAACAAATATTCTACCAAAAAGCACTTTACTTGAAAAATTTTACTTGACTCTTTCTACCCGAAAAAATATATACATTATACATACCTACATTAAATAGTAAAAATAAATAAATATAAAGCATATTATTGTAAAGAATCATTTAGTTTATATGTTTTGGGTAAAATGAGTACAGTAGGTGTTTTTGAGTATAAAGGTTTTTGACAGAAAATTCATTCCATTTTTCTAAAATTTTATTTTTATAAATTTAATATTGAAAATTATAATGCCAGAAATTTGAAATATACGAGTACACTATTATAATTTACTGTAGTGCTATATTGACGTTGTTATAATATTAAAACTTGTTGACGACTTTTTAGTCATTTTTCTATAGTTTTGACTTTTAACATTTGGGGGTTTTTTTTTGCAAGTGTGCATTTTTTGAATAAGAGTTAATTAGTAAGATTTTTGAGTAAATTTCAGGTAGGAAATTTATTGTAGTTAGTATATTAGTAAAGGTAAAATTTCTGTTTGATCAATAGTTTTTTTTAAATGTAAATGCATTGATTATATGTATATTTAATAGTGAAAGAAAACTATCGAAAATAATGTATAATTTTGTTAAATCTAAAAATAATACTCCACTGAACTGCACTGAATTTATTGTATAGCTTAAAATTCAATACTTACATCCACTACCAATATTCTATTTGACGATCTTTATTTTTTTAATTTGATTACTACCTTTTATTGCCGGGTTTTTTGTTATCAAATTTTAAATAAGACGGGATAACAGGAGTAAATATCACAAATATAATGAATATAAAGGGATTTTTTTGGAATCGATGAGTAGTATAATTATTAAATACATCTATATATATATATAGGATTACATTAAAGTTTATTATTGAATTGTAACAAATATTTATTTGAGTAGCAAATAAATAACAATATTGTCTTTTAGTTATTATTAAATTACGTTATTTATGATAAAACGAAGTTTTAATTTAACTGAAAATTACTTTTATTTATCAAAATTATAAACTAAATTTTAACTTAACGTAGTTAAGTAAAAGTACCTATTTATTTTTAATTTAAACTAGTTGAAAAATCAAGTAAATTGTTAAGTGCCTATTATTAATTTATTCAGTTTGATATTGTTTTATTCGGGATGACTATAATTAATTTCATTACTAATATGAGTCCTGTGTATACCTACATGTAACATGGTTAGAAAACATTTAACTTTCAAATTTCGTGATATTGTTGTTATCAATGAGGTTCGAGAGTATTCTCGAAACCGTAATTCCATTGTTTTTTTTTTTCATATTTAAATACCTATAGTGGTTTATCTTACAGAATTCTTAAAATATTCCATAAACTAAACATAAACAGAAATTAAAAGAAAAACATTAAATTGTGGGTAGGTATATATATATATATATATATATATGTTGTAGTGTTTGCTCTGCAAAAGGTTTTGCCTGGCACTAATGTCAGTGTAATTTCTAGCATTTCTCTGGGCTCACAGTGTACAAAGGGTGAATTATAAACTTTATTTCTCCTAACCTCGCCGTCTTTAACAATAGGTCGGAACAAGGTGCAAATTATCCGGTATCATTTAGTTGTATCATACTCACGCAGCCAAAATCCCCGGTAGCTGAATGAATAATTTTACCCTGCCAATGTAATTTAGACTATACCTATATATATTTATAGTGATGTTGTCATTAAAATATCTTCTGTAGGTCTATCAAATTTATTCCGTTCACGAAAAATATTTCTGGAGACTACATATATATATATAAATAGGTATTTTGTATAATTTACGAATTCCGTATATTATATTATGCAGATAAACTGTATATATTTTTTATTAATATTTTTAAAATTAATTTTAATCATAAAAATATATAGAGTCGGACAGATGTCACACCACTTAAAAACATCAAAAAAACGATTTAAATTAATTTTAATTTCATGTCGATATACACGTAGATTCATTGATACGGTTATTTGGTGGACAGTCAAATCATGAATATTAGTATATTCCTATATAGTCCCTATGAAGATATTTTAAAACGTTAATCTTGTACCAATTTTAGATTTTTATCACCCTATTGTTACGAATATCACGAAATATATTAAGTAATATATATATACCTATATTTTAATATTTTTTAAATGTTTAGGTAATCATGATGACAACTGATAAACATCGTTCCAGGATTAGCGTTTGAGGGACAATTGCAAACAAAAAAAAGTACATGGCATTTAAAAGAAAAAACAATTAAATAGTCAAATCATTTAAATTACTCAAATATTAAAAATAAATTATAGTTACCTCTATTTGATACCGAAATAAGTATTTTAATTAAAATACCTTACAAGTTACAAGTTTTGTTGTATCATCAATAGCATATACAGGGAAGAGTTTGTAGTTACATTTTTCAGAAATTAATTTTAACCCATTGTAAAATGTATTGAAATAAAAACATTTAAATATTGTAGATCATCTGATTTTATAAAACATATAAGTCTCAGATAATTTGATTCATTAACACTAATATGTTCATTATTTGGTCTCAATTCATTATTTATATGGTTTAATTTATTATAATCTTACTTTATATTTGTCAATAAAGCATTTACACCAGTTACCTTAATCCTAATTTTACGGTAGCGCATGGAAAAATTTATTTGTCTGAATATAAAAATAAAAATAACCAAGAAGTTAATAAATTTAGCTTGGCATTTTTGTAAAAAAAAAAAAAATACGGAATATAAACCATCGTAAGTTATGAATTATACGACTAGCTAATGATTTATTATATAACTTTTTTTTCATTTTTTAAAATCTAAAATTAGTATGTATTTATTATACTAGTCTTTATGTTTTACAATGTTTTTTTTAATTATTTAGCTACATAATATTATTTTAAAATATGTATTTTTAAATATTCAATTTAATATTTGAATATAGGATTAAAAAATATCAGTTATATAATTATTAATTTTAATAATTATTTAGTTTTAAATAATTAAACGGTATTTCAAAATATTCATATTTTAACTTAATAAACAAAAAAACTGGATTCCACCACAAAAAATTATATATTAAATTTTAATATATAATTACTATTGGTTTATAATATTTCATCATTAATACAAAATACCGAATTTTTAAACAATTTATTTTATAACTTATATGTATAAATATAAAAAAATAATTTTGATTTTATTAAATGAACGTGTCATTTATAGAAGTATAGAATAGAATTAGGTAAAAATTCCGTTTTCCTCACTGTTATGTACTCGTAATTAAATTATGCATTTTTTTACTATTATTTTAGTATTGGTTGAATTTTTTTTAAGAAGTAGATGCATAATATATATTATACCTTCAAATTACAATGCCTAATACTTTTATTAAGATAGAAATAGATTAAAATTTAACTGTAGTTTCCGAATTAATTATAAGATAATAGGATATTATATTAAATTGTACAATTTGAAGATTAATAACAATGTAGGAAATTTAAAATTTTTTATTTAATATATACTTTATTAATTGTTTGACGTTGCGTATATAGTTTGGCACGTATTTTAGTAATAAACTACAATGTAATAAATATATAGGTACATTATGTCCTCATAAGTTTTATTTCGGCGAAACAGTAAAAAATTATAATAATTTAATTTACATAGTACAAATTAAATTATAATATCAATAATCAAGATTTGGAATATCCAAATTAAAAAAAAAAAAATTATTGAGACATCCACGTAAATTAATTATAATAAATTATAATTTAAATAGAATTGGTATAACGAATCTTAATTTAGTAATAATTTTAAAAAATAACTCCTAGCTAATTATATTATAATTTTATGTAATTGGATTAAAATATTTTGGGATTTATATACTAATAATAAACCTATTATAGATATGTAAAATAAATACAAATTAATCATTTTAGAATATTTAATATTTACATCCAAAAGTATATTACAATAATATGAAATTTTCATTATAAATACAAAACTCTGTTATATATTTAAAATTATTTTTCTATTTTTCGATCTTTGTTTTATAAAAGAATAAAGAAATTAAATTTAAGAATTTATTTTTTTTCTTAAATTTTATAGCACACACATATAGGTATATATATATATATATATATTACAATTTTTATTATTATAAAAAATATTTATATTTGATATATATCGTCGAGTTATGTTTCTGTTGTTTCTGTTTATGTGGTTGCAAAATAAATATATACATTATATATTTGTGTAGCTTTAAACTGAATTTGAAAACAAGTTTAGAACATATAGTTCGTAATACTTTTTGTGGATAGCTTAAAACTAATATTCTTTGATTTATTATTCAATACGACTTTTGATCATATTTTTTATTTGAGAAAAGTACAATATGTATTTTCTCTCCTTTTGAATTTTCATTTTTTATTTTATTTATTTTTTTTTTTTTTGTATACTTTAGATACCTATAATAAATGTATTTTATGAAATCACTTAAGATATAAAAAATGTTACATTCTTTTAATAAAGTTTAGTATAAAGTTGAAAAATGTTATTGTTTTATACGAATATGTATACTTGTTTATTTATTTTCAGATTTTATTTTTATTTCTGTTATATTTAGGTACTATATCTAATAAACTAAAATGAATCAAACACTACGTATAATAGTATATATATATATATATATATATATATATTTAATAAAATCATCGGTAGTATCTATATAGTTAAAAACGTATAAATATGAAAAAATATAGGTACAATAATAATTTTTAAATAAATAGAATACATTGGCAAATTTGATGAACAAGTAGCTCTTTTGAATTATTTTTCTATTTTTAACTGAAAAGTGTAGAATTAATTTCTAAGGAGGAGGACTATAATTTGCTGTATTATTATTATTGTTTTTTTTTTTTTTTTGGGGGGGGGAAGGATTCATCAATAATTTTACATCTTGTGTGTATCTTTCTTGATAACATAGATACATCTATTATAATATTTATTTAATCACAATATATTTCACTCTTAAATATCTTAATACGCCCCTCACCTTAAATAACTATTAGTTTCATAACTGGCATGTGGCATGTAATTTCACGGATATTAATGAATTAAATCATTTATCATAAAAAAACGTTTCGTAAGTCTTTGATGTATTAATGGTATTTTTTTTTTATCCATGTGAGAAAAATAGAAAACAAAACTTAGTTACACAATATGATTATTGATACTTATATGTCTAATATATATTATATATATATTTGTATATATCAACTTTTGTCGTATACCGGTTTGTCGAGTTTGATTTAAATCACCTGAAGCGAAGGTTTATAATCTATCGTTTTGTTTTATCGAGAAAAATGTTCACGGTGGTGAAAGGACTATCCTCGTCGACACAAAATAGAATCTCTCAGGACTGTAGAGTTCTATGAGATGCGAGAGAGGAAACCAAAAACAAAGGGCCCCATTCAGTAAAATCAAGAATAGAGCATATATATATAAATACGAGAAAATTAATGTGAAAAAATGTATTCTGTGCAGAGATCTGTATAGGTACTGTCAAGCACGACTAATGTGAAAATACATTACAACGGAAATCAACACGTCGGAATCGTTAAAAATGTAGACAGCTTTTAATAAATATCTTTGAATTCTTATTTATCATTATGTATAATATATATATATATATTTTTCATCCCTTTATTCCTCGTGAAAAAAAATGTTTCAATAACGTTTGTGAGATAATAATATTGTATTCTTTATTTATTTTTTATATAACGGTTAGAAAAAAAATAGTTTAAATGTGACAAACAAATGATTAAAATAAATTTAGTTTAATATTTATTAACTTAATGAAAAAGATTTATAAAATAGTAAAAAAAAATATTTTGTCTAAATAATTAAATAAAAAATGTAATCGTCATATTAGTGGGATAATATATTTTTTTTCTGAAAAATGTTTAATATTATGTAGCCGAAACTACAGGAAGTAATATCTTGTTCAGTAATTATTGGATTCTAAATCCGTCTTAAAAATGTATTCGATTTTATTTATTTTTATTTTTACGGATATAAATCTTATATCCGTATAAAAATGTATGAAAATAAATTAGTGTTTTATGTAATAATTTTTCCAAACTGCTTCAATCGATCTGTATTCTGGATATATAAATTTACTCGTTTTTATTTGAAATTTGACTAATTTAAGTAAATAAATAAATAAAATATGTAATTGTCATCATAACCTTGAGTTTGAAGTTAACAAATGAATAGTTTTAACTCGTTAAGTTTACAGTTAAATGGCAAAAAAAATTAATATAATTCAATTAAATTAATGTATAAATTAATTTTTATAGAATCAAGGGCGGATTTAGAGATCCTTAATACAAGAGGGAATTTTTTCGAAATTTTTTTTTTATAAATAATTTATTTTTGTTTGAGGATAATTTTGGAATTTAAAATCTGAAATTTGAACACGACATACTACATAATATTATGCAATATTATACCTGCTATATTTTAGTTTAAAAATATGTGTAATATAAGTTATTATTACATACATCCGATGACCGATATATTGATTAATAAATGTACATATATACGAGTATATTATTTTAATGTTAAATGTGATATCATGACAAAAATATATTCTAAAACAAATACAATAAATAAAAGTAAAGCAGGATTTAATAAAAAAAAAAAAAAAAAATACATTTAGTAGAAACTAGTATACAGTTTAGAAAATGGTATTATACATTATATAGTGTTAGTGTGTTATTAGAAACGAAAACAAGATTTTTTTCTAAAAAAAAAAAAAAAAAAAAAACGTATACAGTTATAGTATTTTCGAAATTGTCCTTTGATTTTTAGAAGAGTTTTTGAACCTAATGTGAAGTACTTTTATCTTATTTATTTATTTTCTAAGCCTCTTATGTTGTGTACTATGAGAACAAATAACATCTGGTAGCTTCCTCGTAACTTTTAACTTACTTGAACATAATACACGCTATTGTATATAATGGATTTGTGATACACTTATATGAGAATACAGGCACGGTATCGTCTATTTCTAGATAATAATACTATGTAAAAGTGCATTATATTAATGAAATTAAATTAATTTAAAATTATATTAATATTAGAAAAACATATATGATACCTATTATTATTAAGAACATTTTAATAATGATGTTTAATTGATATTTTGCAGATTAGTCGAAAAGAGAAAACGAAATACAATCGAAGCATTGGACGTTTATAAGGTAATGTAATATTATATTTTGTTTATCAGCTTCTTAATATACTGATTTTATAATATAAATACATGATTTCTAAGAAATTTGAAATAATAAGTCATGACAATTAAAGATTAAGATATGTTTCATAACATCCATCTAACTCACGGAAAAAAATAAAGTTAGAATAACTATATTTAAAGTTGTTTTAATTTTAAATTATAGTTGGATATGTGATAACCAAATATTTAGTTGCAATTACTAAAAAAAATTAGTTGAGTTTACAGTAAAATTAATAATAAAAATATAGTTAAATCAACTATATTTTTAGTTATTAAACAATTGATTATGTCGACCTTATATTAATATTAACCATAATAATATAGTTGAATCAACTAAATATAAGATAACTAAATGTAGTTCAAACATAACAACTTTGTTTGTTCGTAAATTCAACAATCATAAGAATTTGTAATTTATGAAAAAATATACAAGTGTTTAAAGTTTGTAAATGCTTTCATGAACAATTTAATTTTCATAGGTTCCACTATAACTGTACCTATGTTGTACATAGCTCTAATAATTAAAACAGTGAAATTTTAAGACAATTTATATACTGTACAAATTAAACAAAAGTAAAAATCACAGATTTATATACAATAATAATAAATATAACAAATATACCTAATACTATATTAGTTTATTAAATTATAAAAATATACATTACAATTAAAATATTTAAATTTCGTTTCTAAAAGGTATAATATATTGATAAGTAAAAATAATATCACTATAAAATTATGGTTGGCATTACTATAATATTATTGTTAAAACAACCAAACACGTTAACTATAATTTTATAGTAAGAACAACTAAAATATAGTAATTTTAACCAAACAATTGTTAACTAAAATAATTTAGTAAATATTTTTTCCCGTATGGTATTTATAAAATATGTTTAAATCCATAAAGAGTTTATAATTTTCGTAGATAAAATATTATAGCTTATGGAAACAATTTTCAGATCAACTTGCCTCTTTACAAATATGAAAGCTATAAATAAATGTAAAATTATGTATTCCTATATGGTTTCTTGATAATAAATCAATAGCGTTTCTTGAAAAGTAAACTTTATTGACGAATGCAGAGATAGTACTATAGGTTATGTTAAAAAGTAAGATTGTAAGACTTCAAAAGAAGTTCCTTGAAAAGACTCTATGGTAATTAAATAGAAACCTATTATAGAGACAGTGGTATGTAATGACGAGAAAAAATGCATATCGCCCATTTATGTGGCAGAAAATAACAACAAAACAAGTGCTATGATATTTTTATAATGACATTTACGGTATAAAATTGTTATTGTTCAAAGCGATTCTTGCGTTTACTCTGTTATTAATACTACTAAAACTTTTTGGCATTATTTGATACCTAATAATAAATCTTTATTTTTAAATCACAATATATGAAATTTGTATTAGATATATCTTGGATTAAAATTGAAAGTTTGGAAAAAACCGACGAGTGAATATTATACTGTCTTCTTTAAATTTAATATTGTAGATCATTAACATGAATAATTAATATTAAATATTGCATTAAGACTATAGATTCCATAAAATGTAAATAAATCTTAGTTAGTTCTCCATTTAGTATATTTACTGAATATTTTAATTTTTTTAAAATATATAGTTATTAGTTATAATCTTTATTCAAAAATACAATAAAGTATTTTTTTTTATAACGAAAAAAACTATGTATTAAAATTGTCTATATAAAACCCCTTAAAGAGCAATTGTATAGATTGTTGTAGAGTCCCTTTATATAATGTAAAAAAAAGTCTACAGTTATTGTATATTCAATTTTTAGAGATTATAATCGGTAAACATTCGGATGTAGAAAAGAAAATATATGTAAATATTAGGTAAATGTGATTTAATACAATATATACATATATAATTTAAATTTAAATATAGTTTAATGTTTAGATAATTTTTTTAACTTTTCAATTCATAGGTACAATTTGATTTAAAATACCATTTTTTTTTAACAGGATTTGTTTTATACACCTCTTTGAGATTTTTAAATCGTATTTATTGACCATATTATTTTAGAAAACTATAACCAGTCAATTATATATGGTATATTTGTCATAAAAACAGCAGGCCATCATAATATAATACTTTATAAAGTCAGTCGGCGGGCGCTGGTTCGACGGACAATTTTCCACAGACACGTGGTATTTTTCTGGATAGTATGAATGAAACTTTTACCGATTTTCAGTAAGTCTCACGAGAATTTTGTTAAAACAGTCACGTATGTTAGGTTGGAAGTTTAAAAAAAAATCGTTGGAAATGCGTTATATACAGTGAGACAATTTGTAAAAGCCCGAAGATCCGAGATATCCGACCGATTTTTGACTTAAAGGCGCGTCGACAAATGTTCTGTCCGCCGACAGTCGATCGAACCTCCAAATAACGAATACAAAACACATTGACCTCCCCTTTTAAATGAGTAATGAGTTTAACGCTTTTTCGTTGTTATTTATATTCTTTTGTCTTTATATATAATAATATATATTTTATTCTAATGCTGACACTATATTTCAACACAACGACCAAACAAATCGTGCCAAAGGGATTTTATATTTGTACTAATAAATAAAAACATCATTTTTGATTCATATTGGAAAATGATTAATCGATGATGTGTATAAATGATTTACGTTTTGTATATTTAAATAAATTTAATTACCAAAAATACATAATTGTATATTAAATTTTATTAATAAAAGTTCTGTATTAATATTTAAAATTTAATATTAATTACTCATATTGTTATAAATATGCATTATGTGCAATACATGAATATGATAGTACAATGTTTTTTGTACTATTATTTACAAAGTTAAAAATATTACATATTGCATCACAGATATAAAATATTTGATTATATAAAATTGAAACATTTATTATAAATAGGGCTAGAATTTCAATGTATTTATAACGCAAAAAAAAATGTATAAAAATGTATTCTGATTTGATAGAAGAGTGAAAAACGTGTTTAAAACGATGAAATTCCAAAAACATATTTAAACTCGTCCAACACTGAGTCAAATTCTATACATAAAAGTGCATTCTAGAAATCGTAAAAAAAAAAATACATAATTTTCTATGAATAAAGTCTTATAATATTAATTATGAATAATTTATATAGGATAACATACATATATAATATATATTTTCATAATTAATTCTATAGTATTTTTATTTTTCAATAAAGTAGATATCTATATCTAACGATAATTACTAAAACATATCAATATGCATTTAAAAAAATATATTTTTCTCAATTTATTCTATCTAATATTCCATTTGACTAAACCAATATAATAATATTATATATAAGTAATATGTATCGTATAGTAATACTTAATCGTCCGTTGACCGTATATTCGGTTTTTCAATTTCTCCCGTGTGTACCTTTAAAAAAACCGATAACCTATATTTAATATATCGTTATAATAATATATTACCTATGTGTTGGACGTTACGTGGAGGTGGCGTATGTAATTTGTTCACTAAAAATATAATATATCACAAAAACACACACGGAAATTGAACGTTATCACTCGGTGTCCACGAGTGAGCAATAAATTCCAACTGTGAGAATGTTATCAGAAAATTGGACCAGGTTCTCTATAAAGCGTTTCACGCACGTACCGCAGGGTTGAGGATGAGAAGGTCGTGTGCACTGTTTGAATATATATATATATATATTTATATGGGTAAAAACATTCTTGTGTACGAGGTGTAAAATTAGTGAATTTTATCTGTATCCAGCAGCCAGAGTCCTTTTTCGATTGCCGTGTCCTGGTTCTATTTTTCGATGGAATACGCTTTATTATACACCAAGTACGTCAAAGAAACAAATAAACACACTAAAATGTTCAAAAAATTATAAACAATAATATTATTTATAAAATTAGCCAAAGTTTATCTTTTTAAATCCTGTGTTTATCAGATCGTTAGAGGTTTAATTATATGGTATAAAGTTTCCACTAAGAATATTTTATTAATTGTGTTGTATAAATACACAACGTGAGTATAATTAATTAAGATCAATAACAATTTAAAATATATCCAAAAATCACATAAAAACATCTTAGTCTTTTAATTAATTATACTATTAATATTTAATTATTTTTTTTAGTTTGTATTATATTAAACATAAGAATCAGTTTTATAATAATTATTATATTATTTTAATTATTTATTTCTAAAATACATATTGATATTGAATTAATTTGTATCATTACTACATATCTATACTGACTACTTCCCCTATATTATAATCATATTTTTTAATAATATATTTTAAAACAAAACATTTATATCAACCTAACATTATATTTCTTGTGTTTATTTATCATATTAAGTTAATGATAAAAACTAAAGTTAAACAACTAAAATACATTTTGTTCATATAGTTACATGATTCTCAATATAATCAAATTAACTTAAATATTATTTAAAGTTAACACATACATAAATTATATAAGTACATTATTCAGTTTTAGAAGTAAAAGTATGTTGGTTTATTTTAAAAAGAAATTGGAAAAATTTCGGAAATAAACGGGAGGTTTTCCAGAAAATTCATCCAGAAATTTTATATACCATACAATTTTTTAATTTTCCAAAAAACATACATAACTCTTTTAATAATACAATTTTCAGGAAATTATAATTATCAGTTTTAGTAAGTGTAATGTTTTAATGATTGTATCTTATTCATTTCAAGAGATTAATATTAAATAATATCCAGACAAACGATTGATAATTTTGCCTTCCGTCGATTTAATTTGACTTATTCGTCGGTATTCAATATCGTGATCATTACACCAAAAGTATATTTTAAGATTTAATCGTTGGTATAAAAAAACTAGAATACCACTAATATGTTTGTTGAATATTCAGATGGTAAATTTTACTTTTAGATTTTTCTTTTATGCTCAAATTTTCATACATACATGTACATTTTGTGCTTTTTAGTTTTCGTAGAACTCTATCTCGTACACAATTGAGTAGGAGTTAGGAAATCAACCCATTTAAATAACTATTCGCGAATAAAACATAAGTCGGAAAAGTTATTTCCCGGTTATTGTCAGAAGTTGGTAAAAATGGATAATAAATGTTTACGTACAACAAAAGTAGGGAAATGCAAGAGTATTTTACCAGTCAGAAAGTTTAAGGATTTTTGTGTAGGCTGCACTAAGTACATCGTTGTGACTTTTTTATCACAAATTTTTATTTATTCATTTTTTTCCCTTTTTCCATGTTTTGAACGTTGAAACTTGAAATAAGCTTTTCATGTAATAATTTCTTTTTGATGATATATTCCATAATAAAAAATGTTTATTTCATTTATTTACATTTTTTCTAACTCATTAAAACAATGTAAATGTCATTTTTAAAAACTGGATTTTTTTTCAAGTTAATATCATATTTGAATTCCAGAATGATTTTACAAAAATAAATGTAGTAAAATAATTTGTAAAAATTATTTTTATTAAAAATTATATGACTTTTTTCTTTTTGTTAAATATTATTAATTATCGTTGATATTAGTAGTAAAAGCAAAATTTCATTAACATTTAATTTTAATATTTTATTAACAATGCAAAAAACCATCACTATTTATGTTATAATTATGTGATTTAACAAAAAATTGTTACTGGACATTTAGATTATTAAGTTAAAAACAATTTCGAAGAAAATTAAACTATGCAATGATTATCCATCAGATATCCATTGGATATGCGAAATAACCATACAACGCCATATTATTATATCGTGTAGCCTTCGATTAAAATAGGGTTTTCAAGAGAGTTAGAAAATACTGATTTATCTATACAGATTTTAGGAAAATATTAAAAATTTTAACCCTTCCGCGGGCATAATAAAATTGTCTATTTTCAATAGAATCTCAGATTTTTATTAATGGATTTGAAATATTAATGAATGTTTGCAAGTTTTATTGCATAAGCTATTACACACCGGAAAGATAAATTGAAAATCATTATCAGGAAAAATAATAATCATAATGTTCACGAGTTAAAAGTTACAAGTATTTCGGCTATCGGTGGCTGCCCGTTATCGACAGAATTGATATACACCGACATCTTACATGGTTCTTACTTGGTCAGCGTAGCGCACTCGGTCTCGTGTAGTTGTATAAGTACGTAGGTGGGCAGTTCGATTCCCCGTCCCCTGTGCAAAAACTTTAGGAGCGAGGGGGGGGCCCTCCTCGCAGTCGTATGTGCGCGGCGGCGCGGTGGTAATTTTACCAACCGGCGTGTGGTGGTAATTTTTTTTTGTTTTTTTTTTTTTTTTTTTTACTTTATTAATATATTTTTTTTATAACCTTGTTTCTATATAGGTACTGCATCTTGTCTCATTTGTGTACAGTTTAATTTTTATCCATTGAATATTGTTTAAAAATATCCATTGGATATAATTGCTTGTGGATATCCATAAATGACTAAAAAGCGGACATTTGGATATCCAATAGATATCCATTGGACGTATAAAAATATCCATTGGATATTTAGGATATCCACAGAGTAGTATATCCATTGTATATCCATTAGATATATTTGTGCTGTGTGGGTAGCTACGAATAAATATAAGTACCTCTACCTTATATCTTCTTCTTCTCCTTCGCCTTCTCTCCCAACTATTTGGGGTCGGCCACCCTGGTCCTACACTTCCACTTAACTCTATCTCCTGCATCTTCTTCACTTACTCCCACCTTCCTCATATCACTCGCCA
>JAIPRL010010986.1:0-14378 GCA_025469235.1 Pemphigus obesinymphae
GATCGATCCCTAGAAAAAAAAATGATATGAGTTATGTATACTACACCGAAGCTACGCTCAGAATCGTTTTATTGAATGCAATGATTTATCATTGCTTTCAAATTCAATACATCCACCAAAAGTACCCGGCCCAGTAGCGAAGTGCATCCACCAATACTGACACCCGACGAGCGAAGTGCTTCCACAACCTACTGACCGGCTTTTTTTATTTTAGAATTTTATGAAATTTTTTAATATTAGTTTTATTTATAGAACTTGAATATTTTGTTTCTTTTTAGGAATAATCGGAGAAATATAATTAAAATATTAATTTTAGTCCTCAATTGTAACTTGCAATAACTAAAAAACAACGTCTGTAAAAATGACCAAATTAAAAAAGTACGCTAGGAAAAAAGTTCAAATTAGAAAACAAAAAGATTTATGTATTTATTATTTACAATAAGTGTATACCTCTAAGTATTATAGCGAAGTATAAATTAAGTTTAAATGTTTTATGAAAATACTTTTGTAAAATAGATAATTTATTTACAAAACTTTTTAATCGCTTTTTTGTATTAAGTCGCCTTTTAAATTTTGGCCAATTTTCTCGCTTTTTTAAATTAAAAACTAAATGGCAGCCTTGCCTGAATATTACTGAATAAAAAATATTCTGTTATTAAATTATCATTTATCAGTCTTATATGAAAAATTATCACTATCATTAACATAAAAATATTTTAAACTCGTATTTTCAAACGTTTGAACATATCTAATATCTTCTCTATATACTTACATATTATATTATACACCTTCCTGTATGTATAATATGATAAATATTTTTATTATAGGTTATATATTACGGTAGATGTAATATAAAATATTTTTAAACCAATAATAACGTCTATTAAAACCTTTTATTTGCTAAAGTAAAAAAAAAAAAAAAATGTGTACTTTTTTATTTGCTTCGTCGTTTTAAATATAGCGTATTTTCGTGTATCATATTATGTTTGTGTAGCACGTGCACTCTTTATTGGCATCGTATTAATAATAAATTTACGATAACTCGGCTAAATATTAGTTTAAGTAGTACACAAAAATCTAACGACTCGTCATATTTTTTACTTCAAAATTATATTTATTTCATAATAGGTTTCTATGCATACAATAAGGTATAGTTTTGTGATTTTTAAGTTTTTTTTTTAATGTGATGAAAAATATACAGACGATTTAGTGTTATATTATTTACATTTTGTTAACCAAAGACTAATCAATATTTGTGTATGTTTACAATGAAAAAATGTATTATAAATGACTCAAAGTATGTAATAAATGAACACCTTGTTATTACAAGTTATTAATATAGTATGGTGAAAAATGACGTAAAAGGCGGCAACAAACCGTAAAATATTTGTGTTAATAAATAATATATACCTTCCTATAAAAAATAAATTAATGTATAAAATATACACATATATTTTCATACATACATACAATATTTTCATCCCCATAATAATTTTATTTCATGAAATAATATCGGAATATTATAATATTCATTCCCGAGTTTTAAATACAATTTATACTGCCAATGTTTTTTTTTTTTTTTAATTACGTACTCGTAAGATTTACCCACTGTACCGGTGGCCAGTGGTCCTGGAGTATTGTTGGAGCCCCCACCCTCTTTTTTTTCATTTATCCCATGTTAAACTTTGTAATATTAACTTCACATTTCCTATACAGCATTACTATTTTATTAAAATCGTTCAGAAACTATCCTACAATGTTTGAATATACCTATACTTGTTTAATGGATGTAATTGAAAAATTGTTGGAATTGTTGGCGCCTCCTTTTTATATGTTCATTGATTAACCTTATACAGTGCTAATTTCACATCTAGCGTTACAAAGTTTAATATGGGCTAAATAAAAACGTGGGTTTCTAAAAAATCCAACAATTGTCCAACAAGTTTATTTACACATTGTTGGATGGTTTTGAACGATTTTAATAAAATTGAAATGCTATATAGGTGCGGTGAAATTAGCGTTACAAAGTTTAACGTGGGATAGATGAAGGGGGGAGGGGTTCCAACAATTAGGATCGGCGAGAAAAAGGGTTTCAGAAGAGGGGGTCGTACCAGAAAAATTAAATCAAGTTCGTTAGTTAGTGAAAAATTTATAACATGATTTTGTATTTTTGTTTTTTAATCTATTTTGGGGAAATTAATCGGTAAATTTAGTCGAGTCAGTAGATCCAGGGTTTAGTCGGCAAATTATTTTTGAAAAATAAGCCGGCAAGATTACTTCGACGATCACCCACAAATAATTTTTCGGCACTGCCAACAATGTGTCCAGTTAATAGTTGATCAATACGTTGAATAGATTTTGTGAAATTCTGCTAAAGGCTCTGCCCGTTTTACATGGACGCGTATCATACGCACGCATTTCATACGTCATGTTCAGGATTACATTATTTTAAATTGACGGTTTCACATGGACGTTTCACACGATCCGCAGCACGATTTTTGAAACGCGTCCTTGTGCCCGAAGCGTATCATACGCGTGCGTACCAGCTACCTATTGCATGTAATGACAGGTTTCATATGGCGTCTATTCAAACCCGCGTTGATCAAATTGTACCAAAATTATATTAATTTCTTTGTTAACATGATAAACATGATAAAACACATATCATTCTAAAGGTACAGTTTCCAAGGCACGACTGGCCGCAACGATTAGTCACAACGGCTGGCCGCAATGACTGGTCGCTGCGTGTATAGTGGTTTTCTACATACGACCGAACATGCTGCGACTGACATTATATTTTGATATCGGTACGACATTTGTATAAGTTTAGAAGTGTGTTTTCGTTATTTTTCTTTCGTTTTTATTTTAGTTGTCGTATTAATATTAGATATTTATTATATATTTATTACTATGGATCAAGTTATTGAAAGCAATAATGTAATAGTAAAACTTTTTTTAGAAGAGGAAGAAGAAGATTTGGAAATATATTAATAAAATAAATAACCGCGTGGAAAGACAATAATATTGTTATATCCCAGAATATATTCTGTGATTATATTATTATCGTTATGATAACGCTATTGCGATAATGCGATATTGCTTGACACCATGACCGGGCACAAGAGCGCAAGAAATTTGGCTTCAAAGTCCATAAAATTACGATGACACGCAATGCGACTCACGCAGACACTGCTTCTAGAGCAGTACGATCATTACGCACAACTGTTTTTGAAACGCACACGCCGATCGCATCTTGGAAACCACACTTCGAGATTATCATTAGAGCGGTCGGACTGCGTGAGTCGTTGCGGCTAGTCGTGCCTTGGAAACCGTACCTTTATACCCGTGTATAACTTGGTTGAAAATGCGTCTTTTAAAGACCTTTGAGTCACCAAAGGATGAACCCAGTCTTTTTATGTTTTATTTTATTTTTTTTTATTTTTTAATAATAAGATCTAGTTAAGAGTAAAAGATGTTTTTTTTTTTTTTATTGTCCATATTTAACGGTACTGAAGTCAAACCACAAATGATAATATTTAAACATGGACTACGCCGCGGTAAATGGACATTTTGATCCGAGGAGGAGACTTTTTGATCCTTTGGGGGACATTTGATCCCTCGGTGATATTTTGATCTCATGGGAACATTGTGATTCTATGGGGACATTTTGATCCTTTAGGGATCAAAAATTCCCCAGTAGATCTCAATATCACCCTACTATATATACCCTACTATATAAAGGTTCAAAATGTCTCCGGATCAAATTGTCACCTTACTTTCAAAGGCGACATTTAGATCTACATGCAACTTTTTGATACTCGAATTTAAATTCAACGGATCAAAATATCACCTATAAAGGTATGTACCTTTGGATCAAAACGTCAGCCTACCTTACGCTGCCTTTGAATACGCGCCATGTGAAACCTGTCATTACATGCAATAGCCGGTACGCGCACGGGAACGTGTTTCACTCGCGTATCAAAAAACGAGCTGCGTATATCATGCCATACATGCGTCCATGTGGAACCGTCGATTTAAAATAATGTAATCCTGAACGTGACGTATGAAACGTGCGCGTATGATACGCGTCCATATGGAACGGGTCTAACAATGTTAATATAACTTCACAACCGGCTAAAACGAACGCACTTTTTTTTTTGTCGTTTTCAAATGCGCGTGTTAAACAAGCGAAAGGGAACAATGCGAGTGCATATCATAATATTGTACAAAGTTAACCGTTGCTGCTAATTTTCCGTTTCTCCCGCCAAAAATAGTATAAGTATATGGTGCGCTAAACGTTGTGTTTTTTTCTCTTCCTGTTGATTTATATTTAATTGACATTCCTTGAATGTTATGTTCCTTTTATACCCCTCGACCACACAGCACGTATACGTGTATATATTATTATTATCGACGTATAACGCGAACCGCGTGGATATATTATGTGTGACCGGTGCGGTGGGGGTGGGTGAGTGGGCGAGTAGTGTTGAAGGGATGAAGCCTTTACAACAATAACCACTTAGACTGGAAGCGTTTATACCGACAGCCGGTTTTTGTTTATTGAAAAGCTCCCGAGGAAAAAAGGGATCCCGACAATATAATATATATATACACACTACCGTGCGTGTATATAGTGTGTATATGCGGCGGGACGAATGAGTGAGTGCACACACGCAAATAAAACCCCGGATAGGGTACTGACCCTCCCCTCCGTGTACCGAAAATATTTATCGCCGGGCTCGTTTAATCACAATGCCGCGCGCTCCTCGGGGTTATCCAAATAATTGGTTTTCGCTTATGAAAACAACAGATGCGATGAGAATAATATGTGACGGGACGTGATGCGTCCCCGGAGACACTCTGGGCCCCGTGTATATTCTCCTACTATATATATATATATACACACACACACACACACACACACACACACGTAAGTACATATATAGTCATCACTGGTCAGTATTTTTGTTCTTTTTCGGTCTGACAGTGTCGTCTGTGTGTATATTATTATATATATATATGCGTGTGTGTGTATATATGAAGTGAATTTAAAAGTCGTTTATATATTGTTTGTCAATCTTTTTAATCGAAAGTCCCCCCCCCCCGCGCACAATGCGTATTTGCTAAAAGCTATAATATTTATTTTGAATAGTTGCAGGCCACATCAACTCGTCGCTGTTACACGTTTGGCCTCGGGCGGGACCCGTTTCCCTCCAAAAATGTTATTCATATTTACACATTTTATATGAAATAATTAGGTAAACACTATAAAGTTAATACTTAATTGATTTTTTTTTTTTTTTTTAGTGACTGTTACAAAAACATTTGTTTTAATATTTTTTTTAGAAATTTGGAATAGTTATTATTTATTAATATCGAATTTTTAAGTGAGTAGGTAGGTATATATTATACTAGATTCGAAACGAATTATTTTTAAAAAATTAAAATTCAATAACGAATAATATAGTTCAGGAGTCTCCTAGGTTTTTATTTGAGGGCCATATAAAAAATTAAACGCACTTAGCGGGCCAAAAGTATATAAACACAAAATTATTTTTCATTTTACCGAAATACAAGAATATTCAAGAATTAAAAAAAATATATTTTTTCACAAACTAATAGTTTGTGCTTACAAAAAAATCAATTTCTAAAGCCATTCATCAGATTGCTAGGTAGTAAAAACAACAGTCTAATCTTTTCAGTTAAAATAATTTCAATTTCATTTTTTATCCTAAAAAATCGTGTTAAAAATATGCCTGAGCCATCGAACTGCTGTAAAATATAGTAGGTATATTTGGATAATCTGTTTCTATTTATTTCAAAAAATTTTAAAACTAACTGAGATATTACACAGTTTTAAACATTTTTTTATCGTCTATTGGGAAGTCGGTTTAAACTTTTTCGTGGGTCGGATGTGGTCCGCAAACTGTAGTTTTTATACCAGACGTCCAGACCCCTTAATATAGTTGATTTGTATGCTTTTATTTATTTTTCGTCTTTATTTTTAATTTTCGTTAGATTATTAATAATTATACAATATAATATAAATAATTACATCATAAATTAAACATAATAAATACCTATCAGTGTTTCTGAAAATTTTTGAAGAACATTAATAATCGAGTAGAGTTAGTTAGTTAGTTATAGTCGGTGGAAGAAAATGGAATAGACCATGTTTTAGAAGAAAATGACGGTGGACGAAAACGGAATCTGATTTTTGGAGGAAAATGGATACGGCCGTATCGTTGATACACATCGGTGTAATACGTTTGAGCATAAAACGGCCTTTTTCTTACACATAATTTCTGGCGTAACAATGGTCTAAATAAAATAAAAGAAAACCATCACGATTAAGCGTAATTAGCATAATTGCACTGCGATATTGCTGTACTCATAGTTTATACACGGTTGAAAATTATTTTTCTTATCTTTTACAAACTATATCGTCATAAATGTTTTTCTCATACTTTATTAATTAATTTAATTAATTCAAGTTTAATGATCTAAATTTAAAAAAATATTTATGATATTTTTAAAATATACAGTTTTTTTTATCTTATTACGTGGTTATAATAGTAAACGTAAACTCATTTAATATCAAATATTAATATATTAATACTCCTACTAGAATCGTCTTGCAAAGACTGCAAGATCTATCGTTTTTGTTTGATTGAGTGGAGTCTTGCAGTTTTTGATTTAATAATTATTTTTCAAACAAATTAATACAAAAAACACATAAAAAAAAATGATAACGGTATGTCTACGGTAATATGTCGCGTGTGACTTGACATTAACACTGATAGTGAAATACAATGATAATAAATTATCCAATTCATCCTGGATAATTGAACCGTGTTTACACTGTTATTTTTTTATTCACTTTCATTGATTTATTCACAGACAATCAATTTTGAACCCGAATCCTGGTAAAAACGTAAGGCTGTGTTTACAAATCGGCCGTTAATAAAAATTCGAAATTTCGATCATTTGAAAATTAAGAATGTGAAATTAAAATTGGGAGAGGTAAAACATAATAAAATTGTTTATATCGCTGATCATAATTGATAATATAGACAGAAGTTTGTATTCTTATAGAGATTACCGATAAAAATATAAAAATGAAACATATATGTATTATTATTTTAAAGAGATTCGTCATTTGTTGTTCCAAAAAGGTTAATATTTAAAAATTATTTACAAGGTTAGTGTGGAGTAACCCCCCCCCACCATAAAACAGATAATAATTATTGTTGCTACTGGTAAAAAACCACAAAAAATTAAGTGCATTGTTTAGACGATTAAAAATTCCAAAAACGTTTTCTAAGCCAAAACCCGAAGAAAATTGAAACCGATTTCTTCGTCCCCGAAATATTGAAATATTAATAGTGCAGTTAATCACCCCTTGTACAATGACTTCAGTATGTTTTCTGTTTAATTGGAAGGGCGCGAGAATGGACCGAGAGTATGATTTGTCTGAAATTCAACAGTAGGTTCCTTTCGTCGTGGTTCGCATTGCAACTATAGAAAAACCGAGAAAAACGATTACGTATATAAAGGAAATATTATTATTCTTATTACTATTATTATTATTATTACTACTACTACTACAGCTACCACTACTAAGTAGTAGCCAGTGGTTTTAATAAACCGAAATGAAAATCAATACGAGGAGGGGAAAAAAAAAATACAAGATTACACGAGAATATTATTGTATACTCGTAGTTGTATAATATCAGTATATAGCGGAGTAGAGATTCGCACGTGTTTATAAATCATTTGGCAGCCATTATTTCTCTCTGTATCTTTTCGGATCCATGAATCATGACGAGTTGGAGATGTGGACATTTATATGTAAACACGCGTATATATATATATTATACGTATAAATATAATAATATATTATACGTTCACTTACCGCGGTGATAAAATTATATTATATTTTCGAGAATATTTTTCACGCGATCTTTTGCTGATATCTCGGCGTGTTTTGTCTGGAGTGAGTTTTTTCTCGTCTGTTTGATCGTTATTATTAATAATTTCGAATTGAAATCTAATCGATTCCGTGTTGTTGTAGCTGATTATTATTGGTGAGCGCCCAAATCGATATGTTAAGGGGCCTCGCAGCGGATATATACTCGTCATAACGCTCCTTTTTATATCCTTTTCTCAACTAAAAATTATCATTTAAATCCTCCTTTATCTAGTTTCATACGCATTACCTGTATTTACGTTTTAATTATATTTATATGAAATATTATATACTTCAGATAAATCAAAAGAAATAGCTGATTATTTTAATGAAAATTTTACAAGTGCAGCACAAAACATGTATAACAAAATATAACATACAAGACAAATGTCGCCTAATATAGACAGTTTAATAACACCAACCAATCAACATTTATTACAATTTAATACAAAAGTTTTCTTTGATAAATTTAGTTTTATTAATGACGATGAAATCATAGAAGCAATTAATGCACTTAAAGATGATTCGTCACCTGGATTAGATGGAATTACAGTGAAAATGCTTAAATAAAATATAAATATATTAATTATATATAATATATATTAATAAGATCATTATTTTACATTTTAAATTTGGCCATTTCGAATTCTACTATTTCAGACAGTTTTAAAATTTCGATAATTACACCACCAATACATAAAAAAAGGGAATAAGTCTAACATAGTAAATGCTCACCCAATCTTTCAAATATCAATTGTTGCTAAATACTTTGAAAAAATAATAAATTATTATCTGACACACAATCTGGTTTCAAACCTGGTTTCAAACAGAACAAGCAATAATTGCAACAATTTCAAGTAACATTTATAATTCCTTTGAAACTAAAAAAAAAAAAATGTATTTCTGTTTATTTAGATTTAGCAAATTCGGTATTAAAGGACCCGCCTTTAATTTACTAAGTTCATACTTATCAAATAAAAAACAACATGTTCGAATAAATAAATCATTAAGGCAAGAATCTTTAATATTATGTGGTTCCCTATCTCCATCTCCCACACTTTCAATTTACATATCAATCAAATAAATTAATTGAAGATATATGGTAAACTAGTTTATTATGCAGATGATACAGTACTTATTGTTGAAGGCGATTCTTGGGATGAGGTTTTTAAGCAGGTACAAGATGACCTGAAAAAAAATTAGACTATGCGCAAAAAATCTATTTCTTAACTTACAAAAAACGTATATTTTACCACATTATATAGGTAGTTGATTCTAATCGCCTAAATTTAACAAGCTTGTGTATACATGATAATAATTGTATAAATCAGAACTTTGCAACTGTCAAACTTTCATAGAAATTGCGAAGACCTGTAAATATCTAGGTATAGTAATGTGCCATAATCTCAAATGGAAAGATCATATTAAATCAAGAAAAATTATGTACTCATTCAAAAACCTAGCTAATATATTAGAAAATAAGAAAATTAGCGTATCAAGCATTGGCTGAATCTATTATTAATTATGGTATTTCTGTTTGGGGAGGTGCCTATGATACAACTATAGACCCATAAAAAAAATACAAAATAAAACTTTAAAAATAATCTTAAAAAAGATGGTACCCTATGTACCACACAGAATACCTTTACAAAGAATTAAACGTACTATCAGAAAAATAAATATTCTATAAAGTTTCTGCCATGCTCTTAACATTATCAAAAATAATCTAACTTCTAATTCAGAACATGATTATAAAACTAGGCATTATAATATAAGTATACCACTAATGCATAGAAAACTTACACAATCTTCATTCTTATATATTGGTCTAAATCTATATAATACATTTCCATTGGACATCAAACGTTCCATTTCTATTGAAGTTTTCAAGAAAAAAAATACTGATTGGCTTTTGAAAGAACAAAATATAAATATTAAGCAAGTAAATTTTTATCTATATAAAACCGTTGCTTGTAAAACAAAAATAAATTTTACGTAAAAATACTTTAGTAATTTATATTTAGTTAAGTTTAATAGTTTAATCAATTTCATTATGTTATATATATTCAGTATTACAAATAATTTATTGTATGTAATGATTTTATTGTATTTTGGAACTCTGGGTCATGGGCGAATGCCAACGAACTTGTTCAGTGGTGCCCCCATTATCTTCATTGAAGAGCTAAATAAATAAATAAATAAAATGAATAAATTTATAGATAAGTTATGCAGTAATTTTTTATGGTTTTTTATTACATTTATTATTTTTTTCTTAATATACTTACTAATTATTATTTTTTTTATTGTATAAAAATGTAACTATTGTAATTTTTTTTTCTATATATATATATATATATATACCTATTATACATTTTTAGGCTATTCCTGTACTGTAAGTCAATAAATCAATAAATAAATAAATATACATAATAAATAATATAAAAATATCAATACGAAATTAATAATAATAATTAGCGATAGGTACTATATAAGTACTAAAAGACAAATTATTGTAGAGGAGAAAGATTAGGTATCTTTATTATATGCTTGTTATATATAGAAGAGCAATTTTTTGATATTCTAATAATATTTCAATAAAAGTAAAATATCAAAAACTAGAATAATTAATATCTTAGCCTTCAAAAAGGTTGGAACCCTAGTTCTATTCCCGTACTCAAAAATAATTCGGTGTACGAATGAGTGATTTATTAATATTTATAAAAATGTTTTTATATGTTACAGAAAGGAAACTTTTCATCGGCATGCTGTCGAAAAAAATATCAGAACCCGACATTAGACTTATGTTTGAACCGTTTGGAGCCATTGAAGAATGTTCAGTTCTTCGAGACCCAAATGGAGTTAGTAAAGGTAAACGGCTTTATTTGTTTTAAAAAATAAATAATATTGTATTGATAATATTTGGTATTTTGGTAGTATTGTACAATGGTGGTATCATGTTTTAGATTAAAACGAAAATTACACATTACGTATTTTTAATTTATATAAAAGTGTTGTCTGTGTATAGTGTTGTAACCCTGGTTGTGTTCTGTAGGTTACAGAGTTCTTTTTGGTTTGCTTGCTTGTCGGCGGGTTTAACCAACCAATTCACTTCGTTGTGATAAGATTAAGATAGGGTGTTTATTCTTGAATAAATAATTACACTGCAGTGTTTTATAGTTAGTATAAATTATTATATTTAATATCAGTATGTACTAAACACTAATGCACTAAATACTTATTTACTTTGTTACTCAGTCGAGACTGACTGAGCTACGTCTGCACGGTCGCCGCGTCGCGTATAGTTATTCGCCGAGTCAGCTCTAACCGTGGCTCGTGCAGGGGTTCATAACAATAGGTATAATATCAAGCAGGAGTATATCGTGTGTACTATAACTTATAAGTAACATTTTTTTAAATGATCAAGTGTAGCCAGATCCCAGATATTATATAAAAAATTGTGTATAACCCATCGTTTATTATAATTTAACGATTGTATGTTATACCTATTATATAATTATTTAATTATATTATCCTATTATATAATTAATACTACTTTTATAAAGTTTGTATTATTAGCGGCCCACACACGAGCGGTTTTTTCAACAGTTTTGGACCGTCACAGTCCAGATCTTTCGTTGCCCACAAAAGTATGTTCTTGGCTTCTTGGTTTTGAGATTACAAAACTGTGAATGACTAAGACCGTTTGTTAGTGGTGTAAGAACTGTCACTTTTCAATAGTCCCCATTCGGCGCGTGGATTTTTAGAACAGACTAAAATCTTGAGAAGATTTATGACAAATTTTCGTTGTAATATTGCAGAATATATATGTTAGATTTTTCAACGTCTTTTTTCCCGTTATTATTTATGTTATTTTACTTAACTATTTTCTTTTTTCATTTAATTTTATTGTATTAAGGACGTTTTTGCACAAAATACGTTAAAATATTTAATTATCATAATTATTATTAATTATATTATGAAGGTATATAATATGAATCTTTAGTTTTTGCCTTACTATAATTAATGCCGTATGATATTTAGAACGAAATTATGTATTTTTATTATTTTCCTATCAATAATATACAATATATACAATAATCAATACCTATAATATAATATTATATATTAGGTACCTTTATAATAATAATTAATCATAGATAGGTACTAATTTTCCTTAACATTAGGTGTATCAATTTACAGCGAAAGAGGATTTGTTTGTAATGTGGACTATGATAAATTAACATTGATAGATAAGTATACTAAAAATGTACTAAATAGTATATTTTATAACATCTAAAAGCATAGATTTGTATATGTCGTGTGCTCGTGGTGTATAATTATCCGACAGTTCTGAACCGTTCGTTTGTGGGCTTCTAAATTAAAAACTGTCGATATTCTTTGCTATCAGTTTCTAACAGTTTTTATGACGGTTCTGATTCCACATGTCTGGTTTTTCGGTCTACCCACTAACCAGCGTTCCAACCGACGGTTTAGACCATCAGAGGACAAAACTGTTGAAAACCCCGCTCGTGTGTGGGTCGCTATTGATTGGTTTGTTTTTTGTATTTTTCAATCTTTGTTTTCCAATTTTAGGGTGTGGCATATAACTTGATTTGGCAAGTATTTATTATAGATTCCTGTAAAATACTCATGAAACATAGTTTATGACCGCATATAAGTCCTTGTTTTTTATAACACGAACCATATCGTAATAAGTTGTCGAAGATGCGGTGGTATTTGGCGTAATAAAATGAATAATATTAGCTTTTTACATCATAGCACTAAGGACAGGTTTTTGGCTTCCAAGCTTCACTAGTTTTAAGATCTTTTCTTAAATACTTATTCTCTAAGTGCTTTACTATTACTAGAAGTATATAGTATACTAAGTAGTATAATAAGGATGCGGAGGAGACCCGTGAACATTTTTTTTCGATCATCTGAAAACCAGTTAAAATATCTTGTTTACTTTTGTTTGTGTACATTTAAATTAAACTTTTTTCATAAAAATGACTGTCTATTTATAATAAAATGTATAAAAGCGACTTTTAATTAATCGCATGTTTGAAAGATGTTTTATTTTAATGTAATATTTACGTCTACATCTGCATAATTTGTTCTTATTAATAGTCACTACTACTACGTCTTTGCAGTTTATTTTCTTAAAGCTTAAAATATAGTTTTTTAATTATTTCATACTGACTATCAACTTACCTTTGAAAAGTTTACTGAAAATAAAATTACCAAATTACAAAAGACATTTTTATAACTCGTTATCTAATTTCACATTAATAATAATTTTAGTTATTTTATTTTTGAATTTAAAATGGCACAATTACTACAATACAATTCTGCATGTGATGTTATATTTTATATAATACGTTATTCGTTTATATTTCATTGATGTTGACTATTTCATTAAAAATAAATTACACGATTTTTAAGTTTTGAGATTTTTTCAACTTGCAGACCATAAATATGTCAATTTAGAATAATCTATTCGATATTCAGACCCGGTTATTTTTTCAAAAAACAAAACTTAAAAATTGTTGAATTATTTAAATGTTTCCATGTATACTGATCGTTAAAGTTTCGTGACCTTACTAATGCGGAGTTTAACTTAAAATATTTTCGTTACTTTTTTATGTATCTAGGTAATACTGTAAATTTAAAATCGTCAAGTGTTAAATAAAAAAAGTTTTTACTACGAGTCTCAACCCCCCGATCCGATTTAAATAGTGTGCAGTATTATATGTATGAAAAATGTATTTTAACAAATTTGTAATTACTCAAAAATCACTAAATCATATATCATGTACTATACATATATCGTATTTTTGAGGTGTT
Source organism: Pemphigus obesinymphae (assembly GCA_025469235.1). Classification (NCBI taxonomy): domain Eukaryota; kingdom Metazoa; phylum Arthropoda; class Insecta; order Hemiptera; family Aphididae; genus Pemphigus; species Pemphigus obesinymphae. Next base: position 13,814 of record JAIPRL010010986.1, read on the forward strand.
CTATTATATAGGAGATTTCAAGGATATTAATTTATGTACATTTAATAATATTGAAAAATATTGAAATACATTTCAAAATTTAGTCTTGCGTGTTAGTAGTACCGTTTTATTATTTGTCTAATCGCAATATTCAAATAAAAACGCATTTGCGCAGAACAAACCAAAAGGACATTTTAAAATGGGTTTAGGCCCCGGCTATACACGGCGTTTTTCCGTCGCGAATATCCGCCGCGGATATCCGTCGTGTTGAAATTACATTGATTTAGATTAGAGCGGCGATTTAGATACACGGCGATAAAAATCCGTCGCGATTTGGACGCTGCGGAAAAACGCTGCCGGACTGCGAATAATCGTCCTTACGTCAAAGTAATAAAATCGCAAACCCCGCATTTTCCATATAGTTGAATGAGAGGCGGCTATACGGACGACGAATATTCTCCGCGTTTTTATATTGTATTCGATAATACAATAATTTTGTATAGGTATTGGTTTTTTAATATGCAGATACCTACTACTACAAATATTCATTATTAAATAATTTTTAATTTAATATAAATTCAATTAT
>JAIPRL010010987.1:0-14370 GCA_025469235.1 Pemphigus obesinymphae
AGTGTAATATTTTGTAGTAGCACGCCAAATAACCGCGACATGAAGGGATAAATTCGATCTCGCTACGGTCACACTGTATTCTTATCACATGCGCGATTCCGGACGATCACTCGTGAAATAGAGTATAGCTATGTGTGTATTTTGAAATATGATCAAGGTTATTTTACGATTATTTGAACCATTATTACTTACGCTTGAGCGATTCATTATCTGTAAAATGAATTGATTTATTAATTTATAAACCATAGTTATTAAACATGCTTAAATAAACTTAAGAAATTCATTAGTAATTTAATATAATAATTAATATATATTATATAATATGACAATATTTATAAATGTACCTAAAATTAATGTGTAGTATAGAATATGATTATAAATAAAAATAAGTTTTAAATGTAGAACGTCACCAGGTTAAGAATATATAATATATATATATATTATATATATATGTGTGTGTGTGTAAAATTAAAAACTTTATAAAAATACTTTATGATTAATTACTGTTGGAACTTGTTGATACTCATAACATTTTTTTGAATTCTCTTAGCACATATTTTGTTTAATAGGTTTATTATACTCATTTCATTCATAATTATTTGTTTTATTTTTATACACAAGATTGAAAAGTTTTATTTTAATCTAGCTTGAGATACAAAATTATTAAAGAATTACTTTGTACAACAGAAATTCATAGAATTTGATCGTTGTGAGAAATGCATTGATATTAATTTATATCAATTTATTTTAATTCAATTATTTAGATATAAATCCTTCAAAGCAAATTTTATACTGTTCAGATACTTATAAAAATATAACTATTTAAGTATGTTCATAGATTTTTCTAAAAGATGTTAATATAATATAGTAACAGAAGTTAATATAAAATTTTATAAAAACTATTTTTTTTAAAAATACCTTATAATAGTAGTCGCTTTAACAATGGAAAAAATAATTTTCTAGGACCTAGTCCATGTTAAATTATGAATACGATTAGTAGGGAAATGTACAAAGCATTGTAAATAATTTGTAACCAATATTATAAAATAACATAATGTATAAATTTCAAAAATATTTTCAATTAAATATAACTTTATAAGTAAGTTATATATAACTTTATAAATCTTTTCAAAAAGTCTAAATATGAAATATATATTTAATATATTTAATTGCTATATATAGGAAAACTGAATATTATAACTACGACAATGATTACTTCGATGACGCTGAACTAAAATATATCTTATTGGAACAATATTCAAAACAATATTCAATCTGGAGTTATAGCGAAATAAAAATAAATCAATTTTGACAAAATACATATTTATTATATTATATTAGTTTTCCGAAATAAATAAATAAGCCCGTACAATGATATAATGTAAGCGCATAAGGTAGGTTATTGGGTCATTTTACATCAAAAATTGAATAGCTGTAATTTGATTCGCTATCATTTATAAGCAACAGACATTGTTTTATTGAACATTATTCTTTCAATGTATTGCATATATTCTAACCATGAGACCGTGTATTATTATAAAAATGTACTGAGCTAAATTAATAACATTCCAAGTATAGTCTAGCTGAGTGGGTATTTTGAAATATAATCAAAATTTTTTTACGATATTTTGAACCATTATTACTTACATTGAACTAAGCTGTTTTCTGAAAATTAATCAATTCATTAATTTATAAACTATAATTATTGAATGGGTATAATTAAACTTATGAAATTTATTTTTAATTTAAAATAAAAAGTAATATACATTACAAAATATCAACAATATTTAGAAATAGAAGTAAAATTAATATGTATTATAGAATATGATTATAAGTAACAAATAGTTTTAATTGCAGAACGTCACCAGATTAACAAAATATAATATTTATAATATATTTGTGTAAAATTAAAAGCTTTATAAAAAATAGTCTATGATGAATTAAGGGTAGAAAATTGTTGTTAATCATAAACTTTTTTGAATTTTTTCAGCACATATTTTATTTAATAGGTATATTATATGTACATTTATACATAAATATTTGTTTTCAATTATAAAAAAATTTAAATTTTTAAAATTATTATTTGAATCTAACTTAAGATACAAAATTATTAAAGAATTACTTTGAACAACAGTAATTCATAGAAATAAAGCGTTGTAAGTGATTCATTGATTTAAATTATTATTAATATTTTAGTTCAGGTATTTAGATATAAATTTTTCGAGAGTAAAATTTGATACTGATCGGATAGTTGTCAAAAATTTAACTACATATGTATATAGATTTTTTCTATAAGAAATTAATATAACGAAATTTCGTTAAAAACTAATTTTTGAAAATACCGAATGATTTTAGATGCATTTACAACGGAAAAACTGATATCCTAAAACGTATGTCATGTGAAATTATTGTTATAATTATCAAGGAATTGTATAATGTATTGTTAATAATTTGTAATCTATATTAGCAGGGTTTTGTTTTAGTATGTTATATATCCCTATCCATCAGAGATACCCCGAGTGTTCTACGACAAAAATTAGTGCACTGTGACAATTGTTTAAGAAATAAAACACCCCTTTCGATTCCTATTTATTATTTGATATATTTAGAATAGTATATAAAAAGTATCTACTCTAGAAATGCCTATGAGTCATAATTTGGGTATGGTATGATATTTTTTTTTTCGTTGCTCTCTTACCACTTATTAATTATTCTATGAATGTTTAATTTATTATTTTTAAGTTTTACTTGTACATACATTAACTCCGTATTTAATAAGTTATGAAACAAAAGTTATAAACTTCCTGTTCCAAACACAAGCTTTGCTTAAAGGGAGTAGGTATTGAACAATATATTTAAATTATGTTACTTCTAATTGTATTCGATTATACATTATTATTGTATTGATTTTTTAAATAATTAATAATTAATATAGGTATATTATAAAATATAACAATATTTATAAATAACAACAAGTTTTAAATGTAGAACTTCTCCAGGTTAAGAATATAATATCTATATATGTGTGTGTGTGTGTAAAATTAAAAACTTTATAAAAAATGGTTTATAATGAATTACGGTTGAAACTTGATGTTACTCATAACTATTTATTTAAATCTCTCAGCATACATTATGTTCAAATGGTTTATAATATTTAATTTCATTCATAATTATTTGTTATATTTTATACAAAAGATTAACATTTTTAAAAATTTATTTGAATCTATCTTGGGATACAAAATTATTAGAGAATTGCTTTGTACAACTTTAATTCATAAAATTTAAGTATTGTGAAAAATTCATTGTTTTTAAATTATATTATTATTTTAGTTCAATTATTTACATATAAATTCTCCGAGGGTAAATGTTGATATTGATTTGATAGTTGTAAAATATTTAACTACGTATGTATATAATATAGATTTTTTTGAAAGAAATTAAGATGATAAAATTTTGTCAACAACAATTTTTTGGAACTTCTGAATTATATTAGATGTTTTAACAATAGAACAACTGATCTCCTAGAACCTAGGGAATGTTAAATTATTATCATGATTATCAAGGAATTGTACAAAGTGTTGTTATTAATTTGTAACCTAAATTAGTAGGTTATTTTTTTGTATGTTATATACCTCTATACATCAGATATCTTCCGAGTATTCTACGATAAAAAAATAGTGCACTATGACAATTATTTAAGAAATAAAACTCCCCTTTTGGTTCTCATTTGATGTTTGATATATTTAGAATAGTATATAAAAGTATCTACCATAGAAATGCCTATGAGTCATAATTTAGGTATGGTATAATGGAATTTTGAGAAAAATAGTATTTTTTTTTTTAGGGGGGATCTACTTCGACGTAAGTCATAGATGATGCTGAAGTAAAATGTATTTCAATGAAACAGTGCAATGGTTTTAGTATAATATTATACAGATAATAAGTTCAGAATAGTAAATCAGATCTTTTAAATATTTATCAAAGGAAGCCCAACGCCATAAGTTTGAACCTGTTCAGTATTTGGTTAGGTAATTTTGAAAATTGTACATTTGTACCTAATTTAACTAAATACGAGCTGGCGAATTCAAAATACTTTGAGAGTTGTTTTTGCGATATCGCAGACTGAAACGTTAAATGTTAATAAAATATGAGTTAAACATCAGAATAAAGAATTGTCATAGTGAATGCCAACATCACACAAGCTATATCATACTATTTAAACATCACATTTCAAGCTGTATTTTAATCTACCTGATAATGTTTATTCTTAAATAAAATCAAACTTATTCTTCCTACATACATATTGTACCATTACTACTTACCTTGCTCCTGCAGATTTTGTAACATTTCTATTGATTTATTAATTAAAACACCATAATTATTGAATATATTTAGAAGTGAAAAAATAATTAATTCAAAAATTGTAATACTCTTGTAAAAAAATAATAAATATATAATATTAAAATAACAATATCTTTAATATAAAAATACATATATATATATATATATATATATATATATATATATATATAAGAAAAATTAATATTTATTATTGAAAATATCTGTCAATGGTTTATATTCGAAATATATTATATATATATTTTTTGAACACTAACGGCACATGATTTTTTTTTTAATTTATATTTATTTTTATTCATAATTATTGGTTTTACATTATACAAAAGATTGATGATTTTGAAAAATTCGATTTTAATCTAATTTGAGGTACATTAATTGTACAAAATTAATTTTTCAAATGTTATTTATAGAATTTAAACTTTGTGATAAATTCATTAATTTAACTTCATATTATTATTATGACTCAATTTTTAGATATACATTTTTTGAGGTCAGATTCCGAAATCATTTACATAGACCTAATTAATAATTTTAGTAGGTATTTATATAGATTTTTTGATAATAAATTTAGCTGACGATACCTATTTAAAAAATGTTTACTGAAAGTAGTGAATTCTATAAGTTGTATTAACATTGAAACAATCTGACTTCTCAGGACAGGGGCATGTTAAATAGGTAATATAGGTGATTAACAAGGAAATGTACAAAGCGTTATTAATAATTTGTAAACGATATTATAAAAAAACAATTAACAATATTTCAAATAAATTTTTAATTAAATATTATATAATTTTTAAAATCATTATTTCAAAAAGTCCCAATAATAAATATATATATATATCTATTTCAAATATGTACAATTGTACACTGAATATAATAACTACCACAATATTTACTTAGATGACGTTGAACCGTAATGTATCTCATTGGAACAATGTTCCCAACAATATGCAGTACGGAAATAAAAATAAATTGATTTTGGCAAAATACTTATTTAGTGTTTCGTGATAAATAAATAAATAATAATAACACATACAATAATATTTTATAATCATAGTATATTAATTATTGTGACGTTTGACATCAGTAATTGAATAGCTGTAATTAATTGATTCGTTATTATTTATAAGCAATAGTCATGTTTTTATTGAACATTATTCTATCAATATATTGCATATATTCTAAAGATGAATCATATAAATCTGAGTATTATTGTAAAAACGTACTGAGCTCAATTAAAAACATATCAATCGTATTTCAGTCTAATTGTGTGTGTATTTAGAAATTTGATCAAGCTTATTGTTCGATTATTTGTACCGTTATTACTTACCTTTTGAATCGGTCATTTCTATAAAATCAAAGATGTATTAATTTATAAAAGATTTTTATTAAATAGGTATAATTAAACAAAAAGAATTTATTAGTACTTTAAAATAAAAATTAATATATACTATAAAATATAATAATATTTATAAATATTAGTAAAATTAATATCTATTATAGAATATGATAAAAAATAGCTATTAGTTTAACTGTAAGACGTCACCAAATTAAAAATATATTATTATTGAAATATGATCAAAATTTTATTATGATTATTTGAATCATTTTCACTTACGTTTATTCAACTCATCCACTGTAAAATTAATTGATTTATATTTATAAACCATAATAATCGAATATGTTTAAATAAATTTAAAAAATTAATTCTAAATTTAATATAATTAATATAAATAGTCCTAATAAATTGACGACTTAGAAAAGAAGTCGTCAATTTTGTCTAAGCAAAGCTATCGAAGTTGTTGGTATTCTAATAAGCCCTAACGAAGTCTGTAAATCGTTAATTAATGAATTATCAAATAATCTAAACATTAGGTACATATAACGTAGAAAACGCGTCTAGATTAACTTCCCAGCATAAAACGAAAACGAAAATTATTGCTTTGCTCTCAGATAAAACCGAAAAGAATGAAAAAAAAAAGAAAAAATGAAAATTGGGAGAGAGTAATTAACGAACCTGAAGTTAATAAATGTGCGGGTGAATTTCATATTGTTTTAAACAATCATTTAAAAAATGCAAAGATAATGGCAAATCTGAAAAATTTATTGTATAAACGAAAAATAAAACCTTGGATAACAACAGGTTTATTAAATTCCATTTGAACAAGAAATAAGATAGGAAAAATTACCCTCAAAAGATCTGATGACCTAAGATTATGAAACTATTATAAAAAAATTAAGAATAAATTATGTTCTCTTGTAAAAAAAGGAAAAAATGATTATTATAAAAATAAAATAAATAGTAATGCTTCAAATATTAAACGAATATGGAATATTATTGAAGAGGTGTTTATTAGACAATCAAAATCTAAAAATATGTACTCTCAAATTATCCGTAATAACAAGTTAATAGACATAAAAAAAATAATTCCCACATAAACACTAATACATTTAATAATTATTTTGTATTGTATTGTATTTTGTAACGTAGGAGATAATATAGCTAAACGGATATAACCAAATAACATACCAAATAATAAAATAAACAATTTTACAAATAACAGTAATAATGATTACTACAATTGTAATAACAAATTAAAATATAAAAATTTCTCAGAACGTGAAGTAATGGCTGTAATCAAAAAATTGAGAAAGGGTGTTTCAGGATTCGATGATATTTCTACAAATGTACTAATATTAATTTCAGAATACATTTTAAAACCAATAATATATTTAGTGAATTTGAGTTTTAACAAAGGTATATTCCCACAAGTGTATAAACAATTATTAGTTATTCCATTATATAAAACAGGGGAGCCTAGAGATATCTCTAATTATAGACCTATTTCACTGATCTCTCCAATAGCAAAAATAATAGAAAAATTAGCAAAAATACAACTACAAAGAATTATCATAAAGAAAAACGCTATAAGATTTAGACAATTTGAATTCAAAGAATATATTGGTAGTCAAAATGCAATTTAGTCTTTTGCCAATTTAATACATAACTCGCTTAAAAAAGGTAAAAAATGACTTGGAATTTTTTAGATATTGCAAAGGCATTTGACTCTATTTCACACGATATTTTATTTGATAAATTAAAAAAAACTATTAGGAATAAATAAGTTCTGGTACTGGTTTAAATCATATTTAAGTAATAGATCATAATCAGTGAAAATTAACAAAAACCTTAGTGATTTTCAAAAAATAAAATACGGTATTCCGCAAGGGACCATTTTAGGTTCTATTTTTTTTTCAATTTATGTAAACGAATTACTTGAATTAGATGTAAATGGAAATATAATAGCTTTTGTAGATAACAATGTTTTTTTTTTGAGGGTCAGAATTGGAATGAAGTAGAAATGAAAGCAAATTTAGGGCTATAGATAGTTAATAAATAGTACCTAAAAAATAGTTTATCTTAAAATAATAATAAATCCGTATATATTCCGTTCTCTTTAAATAACATTAATTCACCCAACAAAATTATTTTGAAGTGACACTCAATTAAATGTTTACCAGAAAATAATATAGACTATTACAATATAAATTGTACTAATATAAAAAGAGTACATTCTACTAAATATTTAGGAATAATTTTTGACGAACATCTTAAGTGGATACTTCAATATTGAAACATTAATAATCCGTATTAGAAAATGTTTTCATGTTTGTAAAGAACTGCGAAATATTTTAGATATTAAAATAATGAGAATAATATACCTAGAAATTGTACAATCCATACTATTTTATAGTTTAATTGTGTGGGGATCTGCATACAAAAATATCTTGGAACCACTAAATGTAGTGCAAAGAATATTACTTAGAATTATGCTAAAAAATTATTATGATAACAACTATATCACGGATGACTTATTTAAAATTATTAAGGTTCTCTCACTTGAGCAATTATAGATAAAATGTCAAAAATAGAAATACATAAAAATAAATCAAATTTCAAACACCTAAATAGGAAAAATACAAGAAGTACCACTTAAGATAACTTAATTCCAAATAAACCTAATACTACACTGATGGACATTTTTTATATTAATAAAAGAATAAAGTTATTCAATAAATTACCTTATAATATTAAAGTTATTGAGAATAACTCAAAATTTAAAATTGTAATAAAACACATGTATTTGCATTTATTTCGAAGACAGTCCTATTACTAAGTTATTAAATTTGTATTTTTTTTTTTTTTTTATGGCTCTCTTACCACTAATTAATTATTCTATGAATGTTTAATTTATTATTTTTAAGTTTTACTTGTATATACATTAACTCCGTATGTAATAAGTTATGAAACAAAAGTTATGAACTTCCTGTTCCAACCACAAAGCTTTGCTTGAAGGGAGTAGGTATTGAACAATATATTTAAATTATGTTACTTCTAATTGTATTCGATTATACATTATTATTGTTTTGATTTTTTAAATAATTAATAATTAATATAGGTATATTATAAAATATAACAATATTTATAAATAACAACAAGTTTTAAATGTAGAACTTCTCCAGGTTAAGAATATAATATCTATATATGTGTGTGTGTGTGTAAAATTAAAAACTTTATAAAAAATGGTTTATAATGAATTACGGTTGAAACTTGATGTTACTCATAACTATTTATTTAAATCTCTCAGCATACATTATGTTCAAATGGTTTATAATATTTAATTTCATTCATAATTATTTGTTATATTTTATACAAAAGATTAACATTTTTAAAAATTTATTTGAATCTATCTTGGGATACAAAATTATTAGAGAATTGCTTTGTACAACTTTAATTCATAAAATTTAAGTATTGTGAAAAATTCATTGTTTTTAAATTATATTATTATTTTAGTTCAATTATTTACATATAAATTCTCCGAGGGTAAATGTTGATATTGATTTGATAGTTGTAAAATATTTAACTACGTATGTATATAATATAGATTTTTTTGAAAGAAATTAAGATGATAAAATTTTGTCAACAACAATTTTTTGGAACTTCTGAATTATATTAGATGTTTTAACAATAGAACAACTGATCTCCTAGAACCTAGGGAATGTTAAATTATTATCATGATTATCAAGGAATTGTACAAAGTGTTGTTATTAATTTGTAACCTAAATTAGTAGGTTATTTTTTTGTATGTTATATACCTCTATACATCAGATATCTTCCGAGTATTCTACGATAAAAAAATAGTGCACTATGACAATTATTTAAGAAATAAAACTCCCCTTTTGGTTCTCATTTGATGTTTGATATATTTAGAATAGTATATAAAAGTATCTACCATAGAAATGCCTATGAGTCATAATTTAGGTATGGTATAATGGAATTTTGAGAAAAATAGTATTTTTTTTTTTAGGGGGGATCTACTTCGACGTAAGTCATAGATGATGCTGAAGTAAAATGTATTTCAATGAAACAGTGCAATGGTTTTAGTATAATATTATACAGATAATAAGTTCAGAATAGTAAATCAGATCTTTTAAATATTTATCAAAGGAAGCCCAACGCCATAAGTTTGAACCTGTTCAGTATTTGGTTAGGTAATTTTGAAAATTGTACATTTGTACCTAATTTAACTAAATACGAGCTGGCGAATTCAAAATACTTTGAGAGTTGTTTTTGCGATATCGCAGACTGAAACGTTAAATGTTAATAAAATATGAGTTAAACATCAGAATAAAGAATTGTCATAGTGAATGCCAACATCACACAAGCTATATCATACTATTTAAACATCACATTTCAAGCTGTATTTTAATCTACCTGATAATGTTTATTCTTAAATATAATCAACTTAATTTTTCTATATATATTGTACTATTACTACTTACTATGCATCTGCAAAATTTGTAACTTTTCTATTGATTTATTAATTTAGAAACGATAATTATTAAAGATATTTAAAATTCATAAACTAATTAATTCAAAAATATCCATACTCTTATAAAAATAAAATAAATATATAATATTAAAGATAACAATATCTTTACCATAAACATACATAAATTATATAGATAAGTAAAATCAATAAATATAGATAGAAAATATCTGATGATGGTTTACGTACAAAATATGTTATTTATATTTTTTTTGAACACTAACGGCACATATTTTTTTTTTTATTTATATTTTTTTTTATTCATTATTATTGATTTTACTCTATACAAAAGATTGACGATTTTGAGAAAATTGATTTTAATCTAGTTCGAGATACATTATTTGTAAAAAATTAAATTTTTAACTGTATTTTGTGGAATTTAAACTGAGTGATAAATTCATTAATTTTACTTTATATTATTATTTTGATTTAATTTTAAGATATAAATTCTCTGTGGTCAGATTCAGATACCATTTGCATAGACCTAATTAATAATTTTATTAGGTGTTTATATAGATTTTTTTATTTTTTTGAAAAGAAATTTAACTGACGATACTTTTTTAAAAAATGTTTACTGAAAACAGGGAATGCTATAAGATGTATTAACATTGAAACAATCTGACTTCCAAGGATCAAAGCAAGTTAAATTATATATGTGATTAGCACGGAAATGTACAAAGCGTTGTTAATAATTTATAATCGATATTATAAAAAAAACATCATATATAAATTTCAAACAAATTTTCAATTATATATTATATAATTTTATAAATCAATTTTTCAAATTGTCTTAACAATAAATATATATTTATTTATAACATTTACATTGAATATAATAACTACCACAATATTTACTTAGATGACGCTGAACCAAAATTTATCTCATTGGAAACATACATGGAATACCATACATTCCCGAGTTATAGAGAAATAAAAATAAATTGATTTTGACAAAATACTTATTTAGTGTTCCATTCAGAGCCGACGCCAAGTAATATTTATGAGGGATCGTAAAGTATGAAATTGACGACTTGTGCTTTATAATAACGACTTACAAAATATTTTTCTCGCTTCGCTCGAAATATTTCGTTACCTATACGGCACATGTTGTTTTTTAAATTTTTATTTATTTTTGTTCATAATTATTGGTTTTACTTTATACAAATGATTGACGATTTTGAAATATTTGATTTTAATCTAGTTTGAGATACATTATTTTTACAAAATTAATTTTTCAATGTATGTGATTAGCAAGGAAATGTACAAAATGTTGTTAATAATTTGTAAACAATATTATAAAAATCATCATACATAAAGTTCAAACAAACTGATTTCCGTGTTTGCACCATCGTTTCAACGAGTATACTCACCCATATCATTCAAAGGATTAGTTTAAAAAATGTCGAATATATTTTAGTCTAGCTGAGAGTATATTTTAATATACGATTAAGTTCATTTATTGATTATTTGTACCATTATTACTTACCATCAGGACTGTTAGCCGCTGAAAAATCAATTGATTTATTAATTTATATACCATAAATATTGAATAGGTAAAGTTATACCATAAATATTTGTTAGTAATTTAAATTAAAAATTAATATGTATTATAAAATATAACAATATTTATAAATATAAGTAAAATTCATATTTATTATAAAATATGGTTATAACTACATTAAAGTATGGAAAGAGGAAGAAATAAAATCTTAGAAAAATATTACAAGTGGAGATAAGTGGATGCAGCTATTCTGTTATTTCAAAGAAAATGATATGTTAGCCCCAAATCTAAAATTTATTTTACAGTATATCTTTTATATGCCAGGAACTTCTGCTCCAGTAGTAAGAAATTTTTCGCTTATGAATAACCCTTGGTCGGATGAAAAGGGAAGGATAAATGAAAATACTGTACGAGGTATATTGTTGTGTAAAATTAAATTTGCTTTAATTTGAACGAATTTTATGAAAAAAAATAAGAATAACATAAATATATTAAAACAAATTTATTCAAACGAAAAGTATCAATATTAATAGGTAATAAGTAGGAATAAGTAATAACAGTAGTATTAGGTTAATGTAAAAAAATTGTATTGGCTAATACATTTTTAAATAAAATAGGATATAATTATTTTTATATAGCAATATAAGAGAAAAAAAATTCAATATTATGTCCTGGTTTGGTGATTTCAAAATCAATCAACCCTAATTTTAATTCACAACTAGTTTTAACTTTAATACGTCACCAGGATAACAATATATAACACATAGATATATAAATAAAATCAAAAGATATTAAAAAAATACCCTATTATAAATTACGGTTGAAACTTGTTGTTACTCATAATCTTTTTTTTAAGTCTCTCAGCACATATTTTGTTTAATAGGTATATTATATTTATTTTAATTCATAATTATTTGTTTTACTTTATACAAATGATTGAAAATTTGTAAAGTTTTATTTTAATTTAGCTTGAGATACATTATTTTTTCTGTATCATTCTATATCAGCCGGGTTATATATAGTGTTTTTCATTAATATTTATCTTTATGAGTAAATATAAGTATTAGTAATTATTATCGTGCTCCACCGATTATATTATAATATATAGAGTATAATGTACTTGTTTGTTCAATGTACTACCTCATACCTGACTAAAGTCACATACCTAGTAACCAGGATATACATAATTGAAAACAACATGTCGGCACTTGGCATAGGTATCCCGCAAGTCGTTGTTTCAAAAGTTAACGCCTTGGTGGGTTATTGGCCCTGTATCGAAGTTACCTGATAGAAATACGATTTTAGATATAAAGGTATTATGAGGCTGTTGACGAAATTTTTAATGTCTTACAACACGTAAACACATCGCGGTCGAGTTTCAAAGCATAAACCGGTCGTATTTATTTTGTTGGTTCAATACATTTATTCTTGTCCCATAATTTACTAATAATATACATCAAATCGATATATACTTTTTATTATTTATTTATTATGTAAACAATCTTACATAGGTGCTCTGTGGAGGGGGCTAAGAATACCTCCACGGTTTCCTAATGCCTGTCGTAGAAGTCGACTAATTGAGGTTGCGTCAGGTTGACAGCCGGCATAAAACTTGTCAAAAAGTATGAGAAGTCTTAAAAAGAATATAGGCAAGTTTTCCCATTTCGGATGTTCGCGGGGAAAACAAAATTGCGTACTTGGGTGTGGAGATAATCTAAGGGACCAAGTGACCAGTACCAGCCCGACAGCGGCTGCGGTAGCCGTTCCATCAATTATATGTGCCGGTCTACCCAACGGCCGTGATGTCGATGGTGTAGGGAAAGCACCAAAGTGTTATGGGTTAGATTCGCACTTGAGTACGCAGGATAGATTCAAAGTGCGAGTAGGTACGTGGAATGTAGGAACATTGACAGGTAGAAGTAGGGAGTTAGCAGAATTTTTGAAGAGGAGGAATGTGAATATTTGTTGTGTGCAAGAAACAAAGTGGAGAGGGGTGAGAGCAAGAGAAATTGGAGAGGGGTATAAAATCATATATTCAGGAAGGACTAGCACAAGGAATGGGGTGGGAGTGATATTAGATGAAGAAATGAAAGGAAAAGTGGTAGAGGTGATTAGAAAAAGTGATAGGGTTATTTTAGTAAAAGTAATATTAGAGGATAAGGTATTAAATATAGTAAGTGCGTATGCTCCACAAGTCGGATGTGAGGAAAGTCGGAAAGAGGGGCCCTGGCAAGAGATGGATGAAGTAATGCAAGGAGTACAAGGAAATGAGAATGTTGTAATTGGTGGGGATATGAATAGACATGTAGGCTGTGATAGAATAGATTATGATAGAGTGTATGGAGGGTATGGGTATGGAGAAAGAAATGAGGCTGGAGAAAAAAAACTTGACTTTGCATCAGCGTATGAATTAGCAATTGTGAACACTTATTTCAGGAAGAGAGAAGAGCATTATATAACTTATAAGAGTGGAGAGAACAAATCACAAATTTATTATTTTATGTGGAAGAGAGGGGGTTTGAAACAGTGTAAGGACTGTAAGGTGATCCCTGGGGAAAGTGTGACAGCACAACATAGGTTAATGGTTATGGATATTTGGTGTAGGAAAAAGAGGGTGTA
>JAIPRL010010988.1:0-14370 GCA_025469235.1 Pemphigus obesinymphae
TGGATGAGATAACAAAGGATATACAGGGGGAGGTACCATGGTGCATGTTGTTTGCAGATGATATAGTACTGATAGGAGAAAGTCCTGAGGAAGTGAATGGTAGACTTGAAGAGTGGAGGGAAGCTCTTGAAAGTAAAGGACTAAGGATTAGTAGGAGTAAAACAGAATATATAGAGTATGATTTTGGTGAAAGGGAACACAGAGGGAATAGGGAAAGGCTAGAAATAAAGTTAAGTGGGGATGTGGTGGGAGAGGTGGAGAGGTTCAAGTATTTAGGGTCCGTTGTACAGAAAGATGGGGGTTTCGAAGAGGATATGAAAAACAGGATTAAGTGTGGATTGACGAAATGGAGAGAAGCGTCAGGTATTCTGTGTGATAAAAGAAGCCCATTAGGTTAAAAGGTAAATTTTATAAGGCAGTGGTGAGACCTGCAATGATGTATGGAACGGAATGTTGGGCAGTACGTAGAAAAATAGAACAAAAAATGAGTGTAGCTGAGATGAGAATGTTAAGGTGGATGAGTGGAGTTACTAGAGAGGATAAAATAAGGAATGAGTATATCAGAGGTTATATAGGGGTAGCTTCGATAGTAGACAAAATGAGAGAGAATAGGTTAAGATGGCTCAGGCATGTATTAAGGAGGGAAGAGACTGAGGCAGTAAGATTAGTAAAGGAAATGCATATTGTTGGTAAGAGGGGGTGAGGAAGACCGAAAAAGTGATGGGGGGGATGTAATGGCAAGTGATATGAGGAAGGTGGGAGTAAGTGAAGAAGATGCGGGAGATAGAGTTAAGTGGAAGTGTAGGACCAGGGTGGCCGACACCAAATAGTTGGGAGTGAAGGCGAAAGAAAAGAAGAAGAATGTAGGTACAAATAATGTTCTTTACAAGGAGACGATCTAATTTTAAAGTTTTTTTATTGAGTTTTTTTTATGGAAAGTTCTAAAAGTCTAAATATTATTTATTTTTCATGTTTTATTAATTTAAATTGTTTGTTAAAAAATTTTTAACCTATATTTGTTACATCGATCAAGATATTTAACGACACTTTTAATCCTTGAATTGGTGGTCCATTTTAAATGTTAGTAATAACTGATTTTGATCATTTAAATTTTCGATGTAATAGATTTTTTTCACATTCATTACAATTAAAATTGTTTAAACATTTGAATGTCAAATATCAGTTCATTTTTTAAGGAATTTTCACTGGGCGACAATCAAAAATGTATCAAAATATACTTATACACTAGGATGACTACCATACTTCCCGTTTTTGAGTATTGCGCCCCGAGTTGTCCCGAAAAACTTTAAACGATTAAGTTTTTGACCAGCTTTTGGAAGTGTGGTCCCGTTTTTGTTATCTACCAATTTTCTAAAAAAAAGTTTTAGAATATTGTCGATGACCTATTTTTTAACATTTTTAAACCGATTTATGAAAATGTTCATAGAAAATTATTACGATATTCACTAATTTTTATTGTTTTCCCGTTTTTTAATTTTCAAATTATGGGCACTCTACTATATACTTATCAGGTGGGGATTTTATGCTTGTACCTCATTTTTATTAAAAAGAAATATAAGTAATGGAAAAACTATGGAAGGGTATAATTATTACTAATATAAGTTATAAAGTATAATATAGATAGGTACCTACCTAATATACAAAGGAAGATTATAGTTATACCTACTCGTAATTAAATTAATATTATTTTCTTAAATCAACTTTTGAAAATATTGACAACCTTTAATGTTAATTTAATACTAATATTCGTATAAATAATCAATTAGTAACCAAAAATAAAATATAGTTTTAAATTTAATTTTTGTTTCAATTATTATAAATAAGTAAGAACACATTATTTGTATTTTTTGTAATTAATTAATGAAAGTTTTTTGATCTTTGTAAATTTATAATGATACAGACGTTTTTCTGTCACATAGGTACCAATAATTACTTCATCGCACAAAACTTCACTTTATTTTAATTTCAGAAATACTTTCTATGTCACCACTCACTCTCTTACAGACATTAATATGTCTTTTTAGGATTGCATACATTTAATAATTTGTAGGTATAACAACACTTGATTAATCATCAACAAGTCTATTATTAAAAAATTACTGCATCTATACAGTGTCAATATTGAAAAAGTATTACTATCTTCTTCCCAATTACAACTTTTCGAATATTTCATTAAGCTATACCTATTAGAACAAATAGTACCGAAACCACAATGAAAAGTGCATGCAGTTGGATATTTATTATAGCCGTTCTTCTGTCGAATTACGGAAAACAGATTTTCTAATGAATAATAAGAAAATATTATTATTATATATTATATATTTATAATAATAAAAAATAATATGTTGTTTAATAATAGTCATTAAAAAGTAGGTGTTTTTTTATTTAGTAGATTTTGTTTTGTTAATAACTTTTCTGATTCATATAGATTTATAAGAGCTGTCCATTTAATTCCAATAAAACATGGTGGTATAGGTAGGTACTTGATTTTTTATTTTTTAAATTAAGTTTAACCACGTTTTCAAAAAGTGTGAAAGTATTTTTAATTTTTTAATACTTGAGAATTATGTTGGCTCATAGAGTGTTTATTCGAATTTGCAACGTACCTACAAGTTTTTCCTATTAGCAGAATCGACCATATCATTTATTGTTTCGAAAAATTATGCTATACTATTGAGCTGTTAGATTTTAAATCGCCTGTAGCAACACAAAGTCTTAATAGTCTGGTTGTGTCCGTTGAAATCTGCATATGTACAAGACAACGTAAAGGTAAGTGGAGGTTTTATATTATTTACATATTTGTAGTTCAATTCAATAATAATTTATTATATATATATAGGTACATTTAAAAAAAAAATACTTATAATATAATAAACATATTTATACTTTGTATACATTTTTAATTAAATACACACACTAATTAGGTAGGTATAGTAAACAATTGTAATATAAATAGTGTCTCATGAAGATCTGACAAATGCAATAACTTATGTTCTGTTGTACATTTTAAAGTTTTTTTTTTTGTAATAATCACTAGAAATCTGCATTACAATTCTTCTATTTTATATATATTTTTTTACAACTAATAATAAAAATTTTAATTTTTCATATAGTCCAAGATAGCCATTTTAAAAGTAAATTAAAAAAAAAAAAATTATTGGTGTTTAAAACTATTAATTAGGTTCTACCATTAATTTTTAAACAATTATTAAAGTTTGTTAAAATTCAAATTTATTTCTTGCTAAATTACCAAAAAAAAAACTTATGAATTATTGAACAGAACAAAAGTTATTGCAATCGTCAGATCTTCATGAGACACTGTTTATATATATATATATATATAAATATTTATTTAATATTTTTAAATATAATCATATAATCATACTCAATTTTGAACTTTTTACATTTCAAAAATTTGTTTTTTCTTCATACATTAATTTTTTTATTTAATTAATTAAAATATAATATGTTTTTGTCATTCAATAGGTACAAATTCAAAAAGATGGCAGTTTACACAATACCTACATTACTTATATTGGCTTTGACATACTAAGATCTATCTTAGTTTGTGGTACGTATGTATATTTTTTATTCTATGAGGTCTATGGATAAACCTCATAAAGTGTTATTATAATATCAACATGTGGCAACTTTAGTTCAAAGTTTGAACTTTTACATAAATATTATAAATACATCAAGTTTTTGTCAAATACCTAAAGCTTAGACTTTATTGTTAACTTTATTGAAAAATATTATTTTATATTATTTATCATTTAATTTTATTTTTACAAAAAATATTTTACAAAGTGAATATACAAAAAAAAGTTATATACATATTTGGTCTATCATCCTTAGTTTCATAATAATTATTCGTTAACAATAAAATTTTTAGAAATTTAAAAAAAAGTTGTTTTTAGTACAATTTTTTTCCCCATACTATGTATATTTTTTTTTGTTAAAAAGTAAAAACTGTAGAGTAGTTTATCACACTGACTTATTATATACCTAAATAACTCTGAATAGTAGGTATGTACTATTCAGTTATTTAGGTAGGTGTCTATATAATAAAATATAATAAAAAGTAAATAAAAATATATATAGTGGGTATGGGAGAAAATTTTTACAAAAAATTCAATATCAATGATAATATTTTTACAAAAAATGAAATAAGAACACATAATGTTAAAGTAAATTATACAAAGAAAAGTTTTTCTCAAAGGTTTATTGACTATTTAGGTTCAATAATGTTTAATGAAATGCCAACTAATGTAAATGAAATTATCCTTTTTATAGGTACCTAATATTAATTTTAAAAATGTTCTTAATGAACTTGTATAATTTGTTTCATACTATTTATATTGAGTTTTGTTTTGTTTCGATTAATGTGTATTTTCTTTTCTTTTAAATTTAAACACTTAATGTGTAAAAATTATTTATTTTCTGTAATTCTCTACTTCCACCACAAGCTATAGCTTTCAGGAAGTAGATAAATTAATATTGATTCATTACTGTATTTTTTTGTAATTTGTAATCTTTATCGACTAATTTAAAAAAAAAAAAAATTAAATCAACAAAACAATTTAATTAAAATATGAACAATAAATTTGTTATTTTTTTTCCCTAGTGTTCAATTGCAACTGACCCCTGGACTTATTCACGTAGTTTGTTGCTAGTTTGTACACTCCCCCCCCCCTTTATTTGTTTTTAATCTCTCATACAACTCATCATATTTCCCTAATTTAGCCTTATTCACTGCACTCTTTGCTGCTTTACATAAGGTTTTATACTCTACCCAATCATTTCCCTCCGGTTTTTTGCCATTTCTTAAACTGTAGTTTTTTTTATAACTTTGATATTATCTCCTACACTTCTTCTGCCCACAACCATGTTTGCTTATCCTTTGGCATGCTACCTCTAATCTCTCTTACGATTCCTCAGCCACCTTCCCAACACCCTCTGCTAATTTTTCCCACATATTGTTTACTTCCTTCCACGTTTTACATTAGTCTCATTCAGCTTTTGTTGTAAATATTATTTCATTTACACCGATTAATTACCACCATATTTACAATTATTTGGCCTTTATTTTCCTAGATTCCAACTTTACATGTCGCACCGTTGCCCAATGGCAAAATGTGGCACTTCAGAGCACTTCAATGTTGTTTGTTTAATAATATTAAAATACAATAACATATAAAACATGTCTACATTATACAAATAATTATAAAATTACTTATCAATACATCATTAAAACTTTTTATAAAATTAAATAGTATAATATTAATAAAAAATGTCTTTCACTTTGTCATAACACACACTTAATACAAAATACATTGACTAGTAGAATAATCTGTTTGTATAGGTTATGAAATGAGATACGTGATATAAAATGCAATTAAGATAAATCTCACCATTGTGGTATAATCTAACTAAGCCGAATACAGCAATTAAAATAAACTACTTTGCAATGCATAGTAAACTCTGTAGATCACATATTGAATGGTCAATAAGACTTACATCAGTTAAATTTAAATCAGATTGTAATCTTAAAACCATGTCATTCCTCATGTGTGTAGATTTTCAATTAATAGTCAGAATTTTTATTTATAAACAAACAATATTAACTTCACTTTTTATTTATTCATACACATATTTACAACAAATACTGTAATTCATTAATAAAGTACATTAAATAACTTAATATCTAAAAAAATATTCAAAAATATTATAAATTCAATTTTTTACTTCTTTTTTAAATTTCATCTGGTGCTGCTTTAAAATACTATATAAAAACACAAAACATAGAAATAGTCAGTTTCGTAAAATTCAGTAGGTATATAATAAAAGATATTAACATTAATTGCTAATTGAAAATTATACACAGTCTAAGATGCACAATCTAAGTTAATTTATACATTTCATAAAGATCATTATATTCAACTTCATGTTGAGTTTGAACATCAACATCATCTTCAACATCCATTTTGAATTTTGAAATGACGTTAAAAAACTCTTTAATGCCAGCTAAAAATAACATAATAATTTAAAATTTTATACAAGATAGGTATATAATAGTAGAACGGTTATTAACTTACATAGCACTTGTAAACTCAACGTATATCCAAATATGTGGTCTAGACGTGCTGTTATAACACATGACAATTCAGGTTCACCACATTCATTCATAGATAGAGTCTATGTTTAAATATATAAAACAATTTATTTTAATAAATTTAATACATGTATATATGTAAATAGTGCCAGATCTAGGGGGTAGGGTGAAATGGGGCACTTGCTCCGGGCGCCATTATTATAGGGCACAAAATTAAAAAATATTTTTGTTATAAATTTGAACCAGATATTGTAATACCTAATATTTTAATAATATGTGTATAGACGTATAGTATATGATTATGATGTTATTGGAAACAATGATATCTGAGTATAATAGATACAGACACGAAAAATGAGCACTGACCGTTTAACAGAAATCGGCAATTTGGTCACTGCAAATATGAACAATGGGTTGTGCGGTGCTCATTTTTCGTGTCCACGACTAAAATGAGTGTATTCCTTGAATTGAGGGGGTAAAATACCTTATATCTATTGTTTATTAAATTATTTATTATTTTCTGACCATTTTATTTTAAATTAATAACAGTTTAATGCTCATTCTTGGCAAGCACAAGAATTCCTATCTACTACCTAACTATCTGCCCCATATTCTATTTTTCCAACTTGAGCACTGTTTATTAAATAATGTGCATTGAGGTATACACGTATTTATATAGTCAATTAGGTTGTGTGGTGACTACAAAGTTACATTAAATAAACATTTGGAGACTAAATAAATACCCTATATTCCCACAGTATCAGATTTAATGAGGTATCCAGAGCAGTAAAAAGTTTTGTTCATTGGATTTATGCTAAGCATATTAGCAGTTATCTTTAAGCGAGAAAAGTAAAAAATTAACAACTATTACTACTTATAGAGGTCTATTTATGTTTAAACGTGTTCCATATGGAGTAACATCAGCCCCAGGTCTTTTATACTATGTCTTACACAATTTATAATTTTTTTTATTATTATGAATTATTATTCCTGTTTAAGGGGACTAAAAGCAGTCCATTTCTAAGGAGTTTTGTATAGGCATTTTAACCTATGCAAGCACATGAGCCATGAGTAATAAATGATTATTAGTGTGTGTCTTCCCAGAATACTTATTATCTGTAAAACGGACGAGTACATATTATAATATACCTACAATAATAATTTATTACTATAAATGTGATTGATTTTGTATAGTATCGGCAGATTTTGTTTTATTCTATTATTATTATCTAAACATAACAAAATCAATGAAAAACATACATAATAATATAAAATTATAAATTGTATCATAAGTAACAACCGTGGTAGGTATATATCAATATATGTACAAAAACAAAACATACGTAGGTGAAGAGATATAAAATTTAAAGTAATTATTTTTAAAATTAATTAAAAATAATCAGTGGCATATTTATGGATAAGAGGGGGAGGGGGTTCAACCTTCCAGGACCAAAAAACCATACCTATATAAAGACGAAATTTTAATGTTTTATATAATACTTTTTATAAATCTGTAAAGTCAAGATGCACGCAACAGTAACAAAATTAAATTACTTTTTTATTCAATTTCAGATCTGTGTATAAATATTATCATTCGATTTCTTGCAAAATTCTTCCCTAAATTAATAAGTCACAATATATTTTGATTTTTCGAACTAGTTTAGCTTCATTTGGTGCCAAAAACGATTAAAAAATAGTCAAAAATCAAATAGTATATCAATTCATATTATACACTTCTTAAAAATTTTAGGCAAAATATAAAAATTCTGCTTCCAACATTCTCTAGTAAAGAACTACAAAATCTTAATCATTTTTTAGATTTAAAATCGGGAAGTAGTAAAATCAGAAGTACTCTTAATTTTAGCAGGCTTTAGGTCTAAATCAAGAAAATAATACATCGCTTTTAACCACCTTAAAGGGTTTAGATCACACTAAATTGTTAGTCGAAAACACTATATATACAGCAATATAAGTACAATCGCTTTGCGTGATTTTTATCAATTGTGTTATATTAATATTATTTATTTTAAATAAACTATATGTGTCAGCTACATAATTTTTATTAGTCATTACTGGTAAGATTATTTTGTGAAATAAAAAAATTAGAATTCAAATTTCAAATTGTAATAACTTCGAAAATAATTCTTTGGAGTTATTACAATTTGAAATTTGTTGATTTTAAAGTAGGTATTGTCTTATATAATATATTTTGCTACAAAATATTAATCATATCTCGAGGTCTAATATTTATATCGTGCTGTACAGCACATAGTGACTGATTTGATACCAGATTAAAAATGAAAATTTCGCCCTTTTAAATAAACATTTTCAACATAAAAAATTTTGAGATACAAGAAATAATTTAGCACTGGATTTATCCAGTCGGAAATGAATGGGAACATTTTTAAGGTTTGTGGGGTTTAATTGGCAAATTCTTAATTTAATTTTTTTGCTTATATATTTTTTGGGGAAGTAATTCGTCGGTTAACTTTTTGTCCAGTTAAAGAAAAAGTGTATGAACTTTATTTTCTAAAGGGACGCCAATTTCATATTTTGCCCCGGGTTGAAAACCCGATAGATCCGACACTGTACATAAAATCAAAATTAATACTTACTTTAAATTGTAACAAATCATAAACTTGTAATTCTGAAATATTTGTTATTTTTACAGGAGTCATATTTTTCCAATCTACCACTAACATATCACAATCTTCACCAGTGTTGCTTTCACAAGACTTATTGTCTTTAATTTCAGTATAAGAATTATTTTGTGGGTTCTTCGGTGTACATGATTGACCACGAACAAATACTGGAACTTTAGTGGATTTAAGGGATTTCTCAGTTTTCCAAACTGAAATTTAATTATAAGTAAATTTAATGTAGGTACTATGATTTTAAATTAAATTTTACATACCAGGTTGAATTATATTGTTTTTTCTTTTTAAATCAAATACTGGAGAATTACAACGGAATACTTCTTTTGTTACACGGACGGATTCATCCGAGGACACAGTAGGAGAATTATCTTCTTGATTTTCTTCTCCATTATCTAATTTAAAACGCTTATGCATTTTACTTGAATCTGTAGAAGAAATTATAGAAGTTTCTATTGGAACATTTAAGTTATCCTAAAAAAATATAAATATATTAGAAAAAATGCATATTTTTAATAAATTTAATAGATATATATATATATATATATAGGTAATTAATTTGGTACATTTTTAGTAGGTTCAACTGGTTCAAACTGATTCTTATTTTTTTTATGTGTTCTTTTACGCACTCTTTTTCTTGAAGTTTTTACAGTTGAAGTTTCATTATCATTTATAGATTCAAATAATTCTTTATTTTCAGTGGATAAAAGTCCATTAGTTGGAATAATACAAGTATCAGTTTCAGAATAGTTTGGTTCTCCATAAGTAAAATTATTCTTTTCTTTTGCTATGACACTGAAAAAATAAATAAAGACTTGTTTAATATAAATAATAAATAAAATAATAATAATATATATATCGTTGATAATTAGTTATTATTATATATATATATATATATAAGCTGATACATAATAATATATTATTTACAGATTTAAGTTTTTAAGGAATTCAAGATCACAAATTTTGTTAAATGGTTCTGGTAATTAATTATAAATCTAAAATTTTTAAAACCCCAAAAATGCAATGAATTATTTTTGTAAGATTTTACATAAGGATAAGGTTTCCACTTGGGCGCTTACAATGCTTAAGCGTTCAAGTTGCACTCCACTTGGCATTTGTAAGCGTTCACACTACAACCGTGACATCACTGAATCTGAGCACTACGTCATCGCTCACAAACGCTTATTGCTAAATCGGTAGTGCGGCGTAAGCGTTTGCGATATCATATCAGTTTATCACAATAATCAGTAAAAACGATCAGTAATCAATTTATTTAGGTATTTAATTTTTTTACAATTTTAGCAATCATAATAATAACATTAAATGCTATCTCTAAGAATTATAGTAAAGTTAATTCAGTATCTTCTAAACTTGTAATTGCACTAATGAGGCCAGAAAAGTGAATTTCTATAAATGTTAAATCATTTTTCACTGAAACCAAATTAAAACATTTTCTTACAATTTTTTAATATTTGAAATTATCTTATTATTATTTGTCTATTTAATTAGAATAGGTATGTAGTTGAAAAATAACCTCATTAAAATACCAATTATATCCAATTTAATAGGTACTGGAAAAAGGATAAATAACATACAATTTCTTGTAGAATATTGGGTACAGACTTAACGAAATACATCATTGTAAAACATACATTTTTCACTTCATGATTTTTCAATGTTATGTAACTTCATTTTGTTTTTTCTATATCATGTTTTATTTGATGTTTTTTCAATGTCATTTAATAACATGTATGTTAATATATTTTCAAGTATATTAATATTTTAAGTTTTATTTGGTTTATATTAACTGTCATTTTTTAATGTATAAGGTGTATAACCTAACCAGCAGATGGTAAATAATAATGTTGTCGTATAAGTGTATAACAGTATACATAGTCAATATAAAAAATTAAAACTCGAGAAGAACTCATACTAGCAAATGGTAAATAATAATACTGTCATTGTCATATAACAGTATATACATACTCAATGTAACAAAATAGGTACAAATGTAGGTATACCAACATATACTGTAAAATTATATATACCTAATAGTTATGTATGATTTAAAAATATATATAGACATAGGTAGGCATGGATTGTGCCGGCAAGACACCAGAAGATTTCCCAGTAGGCTGTTATAATATATTTATATAAATAAATACATAAAAAAAAAATTTATATATATATATAAAATATATGGGATGCCTAAATTGAATTTTCCCGGCCGAATTTGAATCCCAATCTGTCCCTGGACATGGGTACTAAACAGATTATTTATTTATTTATTTATAAATACAATTACAGGACGAGCCCAAAAATATGAGAACAACAATCAATTTAACGATTAAAACTAAACTACGACTAAAACTAAACTAAAAAAGAAAAAACTGGCTGAAAGTCACTGAAACTAGCTTTTTAATTAAAAGAAGGGTCATGATTAGCGATGCGCATAAGCCGTTTAATTAGGGAGTTATCAAGGAAGTTTGCAGGAGAGAAGGGAATATGAAAGGGAACCGAAGAACGAGTGAAGCGGGAGGGAACTTTGTAGGTAATTTGAGATAGGAGACTAGGAGAATCCGTTTTGCCTGTGAGGATATTTGAGAGGAAAGTAGGTCATATGCATGTCTGCGGTCGGAAAGACTAGGGAGATTAAGGCGATCTTGAACAGGAGAATAGTCATGGGGAGGGTGTTGGATGTTGAGTCTCACAGCAAGAGTGCGTAAGAAGCATCTCTGGACTCTTTCAAGCATGGCACTTGCATAGGCAGTAGGCGGATTCCAGAGGACACATCCATATTCAAGTATAGGGCGTACAAGTGAGCAGAAATTTACTTGATGGAAGGCGTCAACTGGAAATCGCGGAGGTTCTAAGAATGAAAGCCAAAAACTTGAAAGCTTGACAACATATTAATTGGATGTGCTTAACGGGTGAGAGTAAGCCAAGGTCACGAATTGAGTCTCCGACGGTCTTGATACATATATTATTAATTTCATAAAGAAAAATGAATGGCAAGCATGAGCAAGTAAAAGTCAACACAGCGTATTTAGGGATGTTCATAGAGGCCGAATGATTCACTCCAAGCAACCAATCGGAGAAGGTCGTCTTGCAGGAGGCGACAGTCTGAGATAGAATTAATATTCAGATATAATTTCATGTCATGTCATGTTATGGAGTACAGAAGAGGTGGAATTTATAAACAGAGAAAACAGCAAAGGAGATAATAAAGCACCCTGAGGGATACCAGAAGTTGGAGAGAATATAGTAGAAGAGGATCCACGAACCAAGACCGGTAGTAAGGTAAGAACGTAACCAGGCAAGCAAAGGATACTGTAACATATAGGAATATATTATAGGTACCTAGTTAAATTTATTCTATAAATATAATAACCTATATAAATAAATGTAGGTAACCTACCTATTAAAATAAATAGTAGAAAAATAGAGCGAAATTGAGTGACAGAAATCTAATGGAAAATGTCTTCCGAACTACATTTCCAAAACAAACCAAGGTATATGTGGTAGTATTCGACGTTGGATTGCGTTGGAAATATAGTCTGGACGCACTTTAATTAAAAACAGTAACCGGATAGTCCCCTCCTCCCACGAAACATATATTTCAAAATAATTCAATGATTTTTATGATTAAATATCAATAACAACAGTTATATAACATTAGGTATATTCAAATTAATATTTTTATTTTGAAAATTCATAAAATAATTTTTAAACAAATTGTAGGTAAAATAAAATAATTAAACAAGTTGAATTAGGTACCTACCTCCTATATTAGGTACAATAGATATAATTAAAAATTAAAAAATGATTGTACATTTTTATTATTGGTTAAAATTTAACCAATTTAAAATTCCATTTATTATAATTCGGTGGATAATTTATATTTTATTATTATTATAATATTTTATTTAAAATAGATCAATAATTAAATAACTTCCACCATAAATTGAAAAATTGTTTAATATTGAGAAAATTAAATATGAAATATGTAGGTATGTAGTATCTTATAATAACACAATATTTAGATATTGTGCAGTTAATACTTACGTAATTTCTTCATTTTCGTTAATTGCATTAATGTCGTCTTCATCAAGAAATGGTACATCGTCGAGACATAACTCTATGTCACGATAATCTTTTAGTACCTTTTGTACTTTTTCTTTGAGTTGTTTTATTAATAATATCGTAGTTCGATCAACATGAAGCCAGTAAATAGCTGGATTCCTGTCCGGAATCAGACGTATTAGGTTTAATCTAATCCGCATTTTAAAATAAATCCTAAAAATAAAATAAGTCTTCAAATGTAAATGTAAAGTTTCTAACATTAAACGTAAAATCTATACATTAATACATAAAAACATATTTAAACATTAACGATTAATGAATAATTAAACTAATAAAGTATAAACAAAAAGTTGGTGACTGGCGTTCACATTTTTTTTAATTTCGCACGAGGCGGTTTTTAAAATGAATCGGAATTAGGAAAGCCGCATGATAAGAAATCCCGCATTCGAGTTGTGCCAGTTTATCCGATAAGTAGAAGAGATAAAGTAACGATAACCTCAAAAACTTCGTAGATAGTTGACAGAGTAACCACTAATCAAAAATAAAATAATGTATCAATATTGTGTTTTATGGCAATATTATAGATAACATAAGAACAGGCAATTCTTTTTACAATTTATTATACGGTATTTTTTTATCAAAAAGGACCGTGCTGTATCAGCTATCCAAAGTTTACCGGCCTCATGTGAATTGTATGGTAAAGATCATGTAAACTTAAAGAGATATCTATTATTGTAAATATACACAACGCGCCTCCAAAGCATAAGTAAATTTACTTATAATATCTCTATGTTTTGAGCAGATTATGAATTTTATTGTACCACTAGTGGGCAGTGACAGAACCACAGCATACCTATAATATAAAAACATTACAAGTTAATATCGCAAAATTAAAATAAGGTTTTAAAACCAAAAAAAAAAAACAGTAACTTTTTCACTTTTCAAGCTCTGCTTATTACCTACCGCTTCTTATAGCTATTATAGCTGGCGGACCGCTGACACATTTTTGACCGCATAATTATAAATTCTTAGATATTATATTCTTATGCTTAACCTGTTACGTTACTCTATGGTACCCGACGTGGGTTTTCACAGCAAATTGGATGATATTTTCGATTGAAGCGAAGCGGAGCTACATTTCGAGATATGTTTCGTAGCTATTTTTCTCTACGATTCTTAATCATTTGTAATTTAAATAATATAATAACACTACTATAGTTTTTAAATTTAAACCATAATTAAACATACAAACATAATAAACGACTCTTTGGATACGAAAATGCAATGTAAAATATGTCGTTTTAGATAACACAAAAACCTTCAAAGTGCTATAATTTTGAACCAAGTCAGTCTGAAAAAAAAAGGGTCTATACCAGTGGTTCTCAATCTTTTTAGTACCGCGACCCAAATTTTCTTCCAAAAATCTATCGCGACCCCCATAGTTTTACATTTACAGAATCAAAAAAGTAATTTCAAAAAACAAATTTTTTAAATTTTATT
>JAIPRL010010989.1:0-14367 GCA_025469235.1 Pemphigus obesinymphae
GCGAATCTAACCCAAAACACTTTGGTGCTTTCCTTACACCATCGACATCACGGCCGTTGGGTAGACCCGCACATATAACTGATGGAACGGCTACCGCAGCCGCTGTCAGGCTGGTACTGGTCACTTGATCCCTTAGGCTATCTCCACATCCAAGTACGCAATTTTGTTTTCCCCGCGAACATCCGAGATGGGAAAACTCGCCTATATTCTTTTTAATACTTCTCATACTTTTTGATAAGTTTTATGCCGGCTGTCGACCTAACGCAACCTCAATTAGTCAACTTCTACGACTGGCATGAGGAAACCGTGGAGGTATTCTTAGCCCCCTCCACAGGGGCTTGTATATTTCTATATTATTTATTTAATTTATTATTTTATTATTGGTGTATATTATATTATTATAATATTGTAGATAAATATTCAGTATCATATTTACAGAAAATTTAAATAAAACAACTTGGAAGACTTGTTTAGTGAAATGAAAGATAGACGCTTAAATTTTGAGTATAAAACGTATAAGTTTTATTACTTTGTATTTTTTGGTTTTTGTAAAACGTATTTATATATTAATTTTTTTTGTATTTTGGTTTAAATTGCTACATAACAATTTTTGTTTTCTATGTTTTTCAAAAATAAATAGTTTTTAATTGCCCTCCCACTTCCAAAGCCCACGAGCCGCCACTGGATACAATCAGTCAGTGTTCGGAAAGAATGAGTTTCTTGAGTTCACGTTCAATGTTTTGTAACCGACACGGAAACACCACTTGTTTCTATTAAATGGAACACGAACGAGGTTCATTTTTAAAGAATTTGATCAGTTTTCCCGGGCCTATTTGAATGAAATTAGAATATATTTATGTATATCGCTATAAACCCTATGTGTTTCATATAATATATAATTATTATAAAAAAAATAATACTCAACATTTCAATTGTGAAGCCCCCGTTAAAACGTAAAAACAATTGTTTCTGTAAATCGGTAAATTTTATAAATTTATAAGAAAAATATATACTTTTTTAATAGACAAATTAATTTATATAAACAACCAGATGATCGTGTTCTTTTAAATACATTTCTGCATGATTATGAATAAATTTAATTATTTAGCGAACGTTCCATATATTGACTATATAGTGATATTGAAATAAACAAGTTCGAACTAGTTATGTTTTTTCTCTACTGTTTTGTTTTTTACATTGTATAATAGTTTTTTCCCGATAATGTGTCCCCGACAATATCGATTTCCTAAATAAAATCGTAACATGAAATAATTATTTTATGTGATTGGAAAATAGAAGACCATGTCTGTAGAAATTTTTTATAGATTTTATCTATGTTTAAATTTTCAGGGAGACCTTAATGTTAGGCATATAATTATTTTTTTAAAAAATTCTCTAACTGGAGATTTATATTAATATTATAGTTAGAAGGCGTCGCACAACGTAACACTGACGTAAGAACTAAAAAAACGGAAAAAACGATAAAACTTTGGAGTCAGAAAAAAATATTGAATTCATCGATTTTTCTACTAAGAATCAATTAAGGTTATTTAAAAAAAAATTTTTTTGGCATAAACTTATTGATCGTATTTTAGTATTCAATGCTAAAGAATTATGCTTCGATTTGTAGAAGACTGTCTGATAAATTCAAAAGTGTTTTCACATTTTAAATACGACTTTTCAATGTTCCACAATTTTATCGTTTTTATGTCTGTTAGACGGAAATAGTGTGATTACACAATAATAAATAGGACGACAAGTATGATGCTATTTTTAGAATAATTAAAAAATGTATTTAAATATTTGTAAATTTTTAAATTGAAATTTTTTTTAATTTCATAACAGTTGCTTGTAGATAACTCATTAAAAATTGCAGAATCCGAATTTATTTTTATTATCTAACTACCTGATTATACAGGCAAGCTATGTTTAACATTTTTATTACAACTTTGTCATTTCTAATATTAGGTAAATTAGGTAAAGGATAGACAGGCGGGTGAACATTACAGGAGTATAATAAATATATATATATATATTTTATATATAGATAAAAACCTAATGTGTTTATAAAATCTATAGAAACCTAACTTTAATATTAATATTACCTACTGAAATTTATAACCAATATAGGTGTCTAATAAAACTGATAGTAAACAATCTATTTTCATACCAGAATATTTAGTAACGTTTAGTTATAATTTTAAATACACAAATTGTGAAATATTTGTGCATTTGGTAATAATTACCAATTATTTGTATAATTTTTATAATATTATAAACAAATAAATCACTTAGGTAAGGAAATTCTATATTAATAATATTGTTTTTATCAATACCTATATTTTTTTTCCGAAATTGATAAAATGTTTCCAAATTAATATGTAAGTATTAAAAGTAATTATTACTTATGTACCTACCATTAAAGAAAGTAAGATATATGGGTTAATATTTTATACAATAGATTAAATTCAAATTTAGTTTATAATTAAATCTAATATTTAAGTAAATATTATAATATTAACTACTATTTAGTATTACTACTAATTAACTAATATTTTAAGTAAAAAGAAGTTCAGTTTAACCTACTGAAGTGTTTATAAAATCTCATATCATATTTAGCTTAATAATAATAGTAGATAACATAAAACGTTTTTTCTAATAAATATTAATATTAACTGTCAAATTACCAATATTTTACAAGGCCTGCAATATTATTATCATATTATACATTTATACACACTTAATTATCGAATTAATAATTAAGGAAAATTATCTGGAAAATTCTAAAAATTTTAAATTTTGATGTAGGTATAAAATAAACAATTTTATTAAAATAATATATCGTATGTTTTTCATTAAGCTATTATTTGATTTTATTTATTAAAATTAATTAAAATTTTTTGTTATACTATAATGAAATTTGGATATCTCAAATTTCAGGTCTATTTAAACCAACTTCAGTACATTAATTCTCATCTTATTTCTTGGGAAAATTACATTTGCCTCTTCTTTTATTTTAACATAGAATTTTCATATTCCGTTCTAGTTCCAATATATATATATTATGTATTGTGTTTGCCAAAACTCTCAAATATACACTAATGTATAATTTAACAATATTTTGTTTGCAATTTCAGTTCTTACTACACGCGTGACGCACGAGGGTTAACGCTATTTGTTATCCATCGAAAATAATATGTATAAGAATTATGTATAATATTTAATCTGATCTATGAAAAGTAAACGTCGAAAACTTTAAACTTGTCTAAGACAAACAAATCAAAACTGCTACGTATGCTCGGCGCGTTTAAGTCGGAGAAGTTACACTCCTCACCTCGGCCCAAAACTTTGAACTTCCTATATTCTCAGGATGATAAGGAAAGCACAATGTAAATATCTTTTGAAACTTGGTGAAAAGATTTATTTACAAAAATAAATAAAAACACAATTATAATATTACAAATTGTTGTATCCTAAATTCGCATTAATGCCTCAATGCATATACTATGTAGATTGATAATAGTAATAAACTGATAACGAAAAAACAATGAAGTTATTTCTTTTAAAAATAAATGAAACTGATGGTTTCATTACACTAAAAATGTATATATGTAAAAATTAAACATTGATGTATTATATATTAGCTTATTCACCCTACGAGTTTAAATATTTAAAGTTATTACTCGATTATATAAATGATTATTTTATCAAGAATCATACTTTATTATATTTAACAAACTACATAATTTTATTCCATTTCGTGTGCTTACTCTTCATTTTTAACATTATCAACCATTTCCTTTATTTTAATTCCTCATTATTTGAATTACTACTTTACACCATAGGATTTATTGAGTTATTATGACAATTACAAAAAATATTTATTTATTTAACTCATTAATACCTCGAATGATAAAAGTAAAAGGTTTAAGAATTACAGGATAAATATTGAGAAGAAAAAAAAATACATTAAATAATAATAATTAATATTTGTTATTAATATTAATATATTCTATATTTAATGATTAATGGCCGTAACTAACCATAATAAAAATCTAAATGTCAACACTGTTGCATGTCTTTCACATATGATTTATAAGAGTATTTAACACACAAATTCGTGAATTTAGGGTCTGATGAAAGATAACAGGCACTGCAGCAAAAAATAAATTAAAGGTGGAGACTTTCCACATAATTTTTTCTAATTATTTTGGAATCGACCAATATATTGATAAGTTTGTATATGTAAGTTATATCCGCAAATAATCGCCTATAATCTTATGATAAAGTTACATTACATATACAGTACTCACTTCACTGATGGGGGAATTCTGCATACCTTTTTTATGATCAATCATACGGAGATATATCTTCTTTGAATTTACTGAATTTTATCTATTACCTGTTTTACTGTTTATTGTTTCAATATTATTTCGTAAGTATTGATAATTTTTTCTTATGTGCTAAAAACAACTATTAGGAAATCAAAAACAACATTTTTAAAGTACAAACTAGATCAAACAGGCAGAGACATGTAAAAAAATGCATCATTGTATAACCAAAATATTACACAATTTGTTTAGAATTTAAAAAGGGTTTTGATTTTTAGAATTTAGAATTTTTATTTTTAACACTCTTCAATATGTATTTATATTGATTTTAAAAAAATAATAATAAATTTAATTGATTTCAGTTACTGGAATTTCTAATTGTTTTCAATGATTTTGCCCAACTCTGCTGGGAGTAAACTGAATAATTTATTGCCCATTGCACAATATTTTAACAAAAATATCTATATAATTACGATTAGTCTATCCATTAATACTGTCATTTATTATTTATTTTAATAATGTAAAGCTAAATAATATTATATAAGTAGATAATAAAAATATATATATATATACCTAAATTTGGAAATTTTTATGAAATCTATAATAATATGTAATTCAAATTAATGCTTATTTCTTTTAAATATAACTATGTAGATTCATGTTATTTTACACTTCACCAACATTCTTCCTATAAATGTCAATATTTTTACAAATATAATGCGTTACGTGAAACCTTAGTTGTTTATATTTTTATTTTATATTAATAGACACATCATCTCTTTGGCATTTAATATATATATTTACTTTCTACATTATGCAATAATTATACGAAAAATATTTTTTTTAAAAATATGTATTTACAAAATATTGAATGGAATGAATATTTTTCATTTAACGACTGCAAGCATCAAGTATATGTCAAAGAACGATTTGAATGGATTATACGTATTATTACAGTTTAAAGGTGTCTTGGAGGATTATCTTTATAGGATTTTAGTTGTTTATGCATATAACTACTATGGTATTTTTTTAAACCTGATAATCCTTTAAACTCTTCCCATTGTTTGTCAGCAAACTGGAAAACTTTTATCATCCTTTATATGTCATACTTTCGCAACGGATACCCCACAGGAGTTATAATAAGCTCTGTATATTTCGAAATATTCAATGACTATACCAACGTGAAAATTATCGATGTTTTTTTTATAGAATATTAAAACTTTTAAGTTTCAATTAAGTGGGTATCAAAATAATAAATAATGAAAATAATTCGAAAATTTTTGTACCTTTTCTCTCGTTTTGTGTTTGCTTATATTCGGCCAACAATTTTAGAGTTTAACGATAACTTGTACTTACAATCTATTATTATGAAATTTTTTAAAATGACCTAATGTATATAATATAATAATATAATTATTATTAATAAATAATATATTATTACGACTTCAATTATAGACTATTGGAAAAATGTCTTAAAAATTTCAATCATTACTTTTTGATCTATAATTTGGGTATTAATTCGGTATAAATAATCGAGTAAGTGATTATACAGAAAATGTCCGTAAATGCCCATCTTTCGTTTAAACCACGGAGTTAAAAAATAAAACTGGAACCAACCTCATACCTCCACCCACTCAAACAAAACAAACTCCCACCCCAACACCCCAACATATTCCCATCACCACCGGTAAAATCACAAACGCACAAATTACACAAAATACTAAAAAATTGCAACAAGATGAGAAAATATCTACCAACAGCAACAAAAACACACTGGACAATATCCTCTAAAATGTGATCACAAATATCTCCAGTTCACAAGATATCAAACACTTAATTATGATGGCTATTTTGACCCTAATCGCTCTCGTTAACTATGAATAACAACTTAAAAATAATGTACTGGGATTTCTAAGGAGTGCAGAACAAGAAAACTAAACTCACACAATTTATATAACAACATAAGATCTACATTATCTTACTTAACGATACACAATTATGACTAAATACCAAATTCAATATACCCAACTTCCAAATCTCAACAAAATTCCATAAATGCAATCGAGCAATTGACGGTACGGTAATATTCATCTGAAATAAAATAGTACATCATGTAGTCACGATTAAAGCAACATCAAAAGACAACACAACGATTCACATTAACATCAATTAACAATAAAGAAATTAGAATGGCAGTAGTATACAAAAGTCTAGGAACCGCTCTCCAACTAATAGACATTGACATCCTACTAGATCCCACATTATCAACAACTCTAGCCAATGATTTAAATACTAAGCATTCATTCTGGCACAGCGACACACCAAACAGAGCAAGCCAGGAACTATTTTCTCACATGAACATCTCAAATTTCATCGTAACAGCACCAACCTCTCCAACACACTACCCCGATCAACATAACTACATGCCCAATGAACTAGATATAGCAATGATGAAGAACATAACCATGCAATAAAATCTCCCAATATGAATTAACTATCGTCAGACCATAATTACATTCAATTCGTGCTATATGATAGACCAATAATATCTCCATGGTCAAAACCAAAGAAACTAATGACCTGGATGAAATTTACAATTCACTATCCTGCAGAAATCTCGAACCCAAACCCAATAATATCAAATACTCATGAACAGGAAAATACATTAGATAAAGTAACAGTTACTATAAGTACAAAAAAATTTAAGGTCAAACACCAAAATATTTCAACTATTACAAGACCACCTTCCAACTAAATCCAAAAATAACTAATTTTAAAGAGAAAACTCAGTAAGAATTGGCAAAAATCGTGTGACCCAGACATTAACCGCCTTTCGAATATCCAAACTTAACGTGTAAAAGTAATGCTGAAATATCACAGGGGAAAATAATTTAAGTCATTTCTTTGGCAAATGAAACCAAACGGCCCAAGAATATTTTAATTAAACAAGTCACTTATAAACACTAAGCCGCCTAAACATCCAGTACAAGATCTCCAAGAACTCGTATAGAAGTCACAAATTAAAGTAGAACTCTTCACAGAAGCTCTAGAAACACAATTCACCTGCTCACCGGAATCATCAAACCTTGAGGACCAAGTAGTCAACACATCGCTGAACCAATCAGATAATATAGTAACATATATTCAGTCTCACCTGCTGAAATTACAAGCATACTTATGTCTTTAGCACGTAACAAAGCCCCAAGACCGGACGGAATTACAAGCACAGCACTAAAACACCTATCTAACAGAACAATACTCTATGTTAATAAAATATTTAACTCCTGTTTCCGTCTATAGTACTTTCCGGTGAAATTAAAACATGGAAAGACCTGAAGATTCCCAGTAACTACATGCCAATCTCATTAATCAACACTCTAGTAAAAATATTTGAAATTATACTAATAATAAGACTAAAAATGAAATTATAGGATGGATCAGACCCAAACATTTTACTTTCTGCCAGCAGCACTCCAACACTACCCTAATACTCGAGCTAGTTGACTACCTTACAAACATTGCAAACAGATAATAGAAAATGGCAGCAGTATTTCTCGATTTTGAGAAAGCGTTTGATAAGGTGTGGCACAATGGCCTACTATCCTACCTTACAACTCTCAACACTCCCCTCAGGCTAATATCCATTATAAAATCATTTCTTAATAACATAACTTACTCTGTTCTAGTAGTGTAATTAACACCCAGCCGGATCAAAGCAGGAGTCCCACAAGGCTTATGCATATCTCTATTTATTCCGTATATTAACGACATGCTAACTACACCTGGTGCACTAGTAAATCTCTTCACGGATGACACTATGATGTATTCCATTAGCATGACCTTAAAACATGCAGCTCAATTGGTCAAAAACGTCAGTTGGATACAGCTCTACTATGGCTGAGGAATTGAAAACTCTCCCTTAACACAAACAAAACGGTGGCGGTCAGCCTTGGTAGAAAATTAAAGCACATTGCTCCACTTAAAATAAACGGAATAGAAATTCCATGGAGTACCAAAATGAAATACTTGGGAGTACACCTTGACAGTCACCTTAAATTCAACACACACATCACTGAAATTATATAGGTATAAAGCCAAAGGGACGAGGTCAGCTCTATACCCTATACTAAATAGTAAAAACCCCATACCTCTTCAGGCAAAAATAAACATATACAAAAAGTACGTAAAATCGAAAAAACTTATACCAGCCCTACTTAAGGGGCACAGATATCTAGAGCGAACTGAACTAAAACAGAAGCAATACAAAAAATAACGATAAGAACTATAACAGGCCTGCCATGGTATGCCCGAAACGACACAAATACAAAACCTCTGAAAATAATTATTTAAGATACGATATAATACAAGCAACGAGGTTAATACTTGACAAGAACAAACACTCCACTTACACAGACCACGCCCATATAACATAATTTAAACCACTTATATACACAAATCATGCCACACCTCATACTCATAGGGGTTAGCCCTCGAAACTCGAGAAAAGAAGAAAAGAACACCAGTTCCTTTTACCACGCAATGCAATGCTTGCCATGTGGAATCCAACGTACGCATAGTTAATGTAACTGTAGGGAACTCAGCAAACACGAAAAGTGAGTGTGCCATCCAGCGATTTTCAACCGTCAAATTAGGAGCATCAAGAAACCGAGCCAGTCCCCTTGTGGTTATCAGTAAGAAACCGAACCAGCCACCCAACTACCGGACCAGCCAAAGGTATTCTCTGTTCCCTTTCACCCCTTCCTCAGAGCCACTACTTACTTGAGTTATGCTCTTTCCCCTCCTTTCTAGGGCCGTTATTTACTCGAGTTATATTTTTGTATTATGTACAATATTATATTATAATATGCAGTGAAACCTCTATTAATGGACACCTCTCTATAGTGGACCCTTCCCAATAGTGGACACTTCTAAATTCCCCGACAAAAATGTATGCACATAATAGGAGTTATAACCTCTTAATAGTAGACACTCTTAATAGTGGACGTGGACACTAAAAACTGGTACCAAAATTAAAAATTACCTCTCATAAATGAACACAATACAAGAACATATCGAAAACGTTACGTAATAAAAATACTATATTTATCTGTTATACATTTCGTCCATATGATTACTTCGTCATATTTTATCTAAAGTTGATTAGAATGTAGAAAACAAATCTATAAATGTTTTAAATGCAATTTTTTGGATAAAGTCCGCATTAAAGAATATAAAACGAGAGACAGTCAAAAATTGTTTTAAAAAGTTGGGATATTTTTCGTCCGATACAGCGGAATATGTAATGGAACATGACAATGTTGCAAATTTGAACATATTCTCAGAACTTGTACCGAGTACTGT
The DNA here is from genome assembly GCA_025469235.1 of Pemphigus obesinymphae. Classification (NCBI taxonomy): domain Eukaryota; kingdom Metazoa; phylum Arthropoda; class Insecta; order Hemiptera; family Aphididae; genus Pemphigus; species Pemphigus obesinymphae. The sequence goes on from JAIPRL010010989.1 coordinate 9,693, forward strand.
TGAAATTGAGGACTATATTTCTATAGATAATAATATCCTTACAGAAGACAATACATTAATAATATCTGATACAGTCAATTGTAATCTAGATAATTTGAGAGAAAAAGAAACCGAACAACCCGAAGAACAAGAAGAACAAGAACAAGAAGAAGAATACGAGTCGATATACAATCCAACGTTTGAAGAAGTTTGGAAAACAATGAATAATTTAAAAACATATTTTAAAAATAAAGAAGATGAGATCGCATTATCAACGGTAGCCAATTTACAAATTCATTGTGAAGAGCAGAAAAAATTTACACAAAAAAAGATTACCGATTTTTTTAATTGTTCTTAATCATAAAACATTTTTATACTCATTTTTTAATATTTAGATACATATAAAATAATAAATAATAAATTAATATAAGACATATAAATATTTAATATATAACATTTAATACATATAAATGATAAATTAATATTCCAATTTATATGTTCATGTATAATTCTCATTAGCATAATATAATTCTCTATAGCGTTTCCCTATAGTGGACATTTAGTAATTTGTTGCAAATGTCCACTATGTAGAGGTTTTCTCAATAGTGGACAACTTCATATAGTGGACATTTTTTAATTCCCCATGGCTGTCCACTATATAGAGGTTTCACTGTATTAATATATATATATATTATAAATTATATCATTTTTATGAAATAAATACTACTTCAGATTATAATCAAACACATTTTTAATCCAATAAATAAATATTCAAACTGCAGTTTAAGCAGTATTTTCTGCATAATATTTTAAACCTTAAATCTATATAGGTAATATTATTAATAATAAAATGTTTCTAAGTTTCCATATTTTTCTCATTATTAATATATCCTTGTAACATTATTCGAACATTATTTTACTTTCTATAAACATTTTATTCCTTTTTTGCTGCCTTAATATATATATATATATATATATAACGATTAACTTGGTTTCGATAGATAACAAAGACTATGATAGTATATGTATTGGTATTAAAGGACTTATTCATGGAACTCCGTTAGTATACTTCAAAATATTGGAATAAAATTTCTAAAGATAATATTATACTCTGATCCAACAAAACTTATCTATAGCTAGTTAGTTATTTGAAATATAAAATATTAGTTTATTCGAAATATAATGGTAATAGTAATAATAATATAAATAGTAGGGTTTTCTACACCTTTACATTATTATATGTATTATATGAATAAATATTAATCCTAATATTGAGACAATAATATCTCATATATATTTCGTGTTTATGAATTCAAATTACTACTTTTGATAAATGGAATTCGATAAATCAAAATACAGTTATATGTAAGACCTTATGACTAATGGACCCCGGGCGTTTAAATTAAGTCATCTGGTGCTGCTATAGTGATGAGGTCGTGGTAAAGGGTAGTGGATATAGTAAATCATATACAACACAAGTTCCATTTATTTGCTACTTTTCATTTAAATGTCGGCACGAAAAATAATTATTTTACCACCGAATATAAAGTGTTAATTAAAAAAATAAAAATTTTTGATTAATACTGTTTATCTTATACTTCAGGCGCTTTGTAAAGACACAAATTTTATGGGATTAATGCATAGGAAATTCTCCTTGCAATTTTAATATCATTTTTGTTTGAGTAGGTAATAGTTAATTATTAGAGTGTGTAATATAATACAGTGTGGCGACATACTGCACGTATCTACACGGACAAGTAAATTTAGTGGGGAAATGAATCTTACCAATTCAATAATAAGTAAAACTATATAATCATGAAATATTGTTTATGTACAAAAAGTACCTTTTATGACTACTAACTATTCTTCAATTTAATAATATTTGAATTTATCAAAAACTTTATCTTTCTACGATCGTAGTACATTTTATATATTTAATACCTAGTTCACGATTAAAAAATTTTACATTTTGTAATTTTCAAAATTATATATCTGTACGTCTGTAATTCCATCATTAATTTTGCTAAGGAAATATCTTAATATATCTATTATTCTTGTAGCTTAAGGCGATTTGATGTTTTATACTTAAGGAGTACTTCGAGAGTTCGGGTTTAGAACTTTTAGAACTTTATTCAAATACCAACTGTTAATATAAATAAAACTTTTATTTAAATATTTATTATAATTATATTATTCCGTGTTTACTATAGTTATACATTTTTATACACACCAGATGTGTAACCATCAGGTGACCTAGTATTTCCCGTTTTTATAACTGAGCGGTTATACTATATTAGAATTAATGTATAATTTTTGCTGGCTGATCTTTCATTTTTAAGTAAAGAATACTGTCTTATCTATATTTATTATCTTAATTATTTTAAATTCTCGTTGTAATATTATACATACCTAATATCTACATTAGTATCAGAGAAGATTATACAAAATATTATACTGTAGCTAGCTAGTATAGATACATAATTGGAATAATTGTTGTATATTTCCTATGTAGGTAATACCATTGATTATAAATACTAAAATAGTATTTATAATCAATGGTAAGACCCATTTACACATTTATACATTTACAAATTACGATTTACGTGCACACACATACAATCATACAATAATACAATACATTCATAATTTATATTACGGAATTAATCTATTGGTTCATAGCATGTTAGCATGTTCTATAATGATGTTTATTATTATTTATTATATTTATGAATCATGTTAAAAAGGTTAAATTAGATATTTTATTCCCGGTCTCCCAATATCCTAATATCCATTTTAATCTATTCCATATATTATATCTAGGACTAAGATAGTGCTACACCAAAATATAATTTAGAACATACACTGAAGAATAGTTCGGTTTTGAGTTAAAAAATAAACCAAAAGTTCCGTTCGACTCTGATATTAAAACTAATTATTTGATCGGGTCTTGGGTTCGACTTTAAACTTTATGGTTCGGTTTGAGTTCAGTTGGACACTTAAATATTGAGTTCAATCCACTTCTACTGACAATATTAATCTGATCATTGTCCTCAAAATGGATTCTTGAATTACAAACAATAAAAAAAAATTATAAATAAAATACATCAATTTTTAATTTTAAAATTATAGAAATATTTACAATTTATAGGTATAATATACATTATTATATTTGACATGTTTAATACGATTTGTCAACTTATAAAATAACGGATTTTCCGACATATTATCATAAAATCCATAATATTGATACAATTTATCGTACTAAATTACATAGTTTTGTTATAGGAGTACACATGGTTTCAACGAGCTATATTTTCAAAATTGCGACTAATTTTTGGGGTGCCCATAAGAATGTGTATATTTTCAATACGATATTTACATTTTCAATGTCGACAATGTAGAAAAATATTTATATTTCAAATTATTTATACTAATCTACCTATTGTTATACTAGTAAGATAAGTAAGTATTTAAAATAAAATAAATTATCTACAAGTACTCATATATAAATATAAGTAAGTATATTTAATGTTTTATCTTAAGATTTTATGAACATTTTATGAGACTCACTGGTATATTATATACAGTTTTCTTTTTTTTCGTTTAGCTCAAATATACTAAAATAAATCATATATCAAGTAAATTCACCAAAGCAATAAATAACATGTGTCTACTTATTTTCTAAAAAATATTTTCCCAGTATATCACCTGTACTAACTAATATTATCTAATATTAAAAATAATAATTTATAATTGCAAATTTTACACAATATTAAAAAGAGAGTTTATTTTGACCTTTTTATTTTATTTTTTATTAATTAATTTATTTTTATTTTCTTTTTTACTAATTTAGTCAGATTTTACAAGTAGGTTTTATGTCGTTAAATATTATAATGATTCAAATTTAGAAAAAGTTTCTAAGGATACAGCACAGTACTGTTAATTTATTCATTCATCCAAACACTACACAGAAACAAAAATAATTACTAATTGGTTAGAAAATATACATGAGATGTACTATTTCATAATACTATAGTTAACACAACATTTTATCTAAAACAATATGGTGTTAATTATATATTATTATAACTGTATGAATAATATAATAAAAAATATTTGGCCGTGGTATCAAAAATACACCTTAATGCAGAAAATCGTGTTTTTGCTACACCTGAAACTCAAATTTACTTTACATTTATTTTTAAAATGTCTTTCAGATATTCTTATATGAATATAAATCACAATATCCAAGATTTTCTTATTTTTTCCCATCCATAACTTAAATAAATAAATAATTAATGATTTCAGATGTATACTGTATTGGTATTTTGAGCTTGATTAACGAAAATTTATCATTCTACCCAAATACCTAATCTATGTGACATCTATGTGACAATCTATGTAATCTATGTACTGTGATAAAAAAAAATAGACCGCTTAATATAGAGACCTACTATAGGGGTAGTAATTTTTTTTTGGTTTTATTATAATTTTTTTAAATTTTATTAGCAGTTAGAATTTTTGCTGCGATAAATATTCTGCATGAATCACGAATTAAGATAGTATGGGTGCCCATCGGAGTATAATTATGTGATTCCAAACTGACTCCTCACAATCACCAGTTGGAAACGTTCAACTAGCGATCCAGTGGCAAAACTTCTACATGTCTAGTGTGACCATATTCAATAAAAACTAT
>JAIPRL010010990.1:0-14366 GCA_025469235.1 Pemphigus obesinymphae
TTTTCTTCAATAATCTTTTATTTATGTAATTAAGGGTAAGTATAAAGTTTAATTCTTAAATCTATATTTTTACAGTACATTAATTATTATTTTTAATTATCTAACTATAATATAATTACTACCTTTACGTCTATTTCCATTTAAACAACCTCTAAACACATAGATTGGCATATTCATTCGAATTAAAAATTAATTAACAAATTATAAAATACGCTTAAAAGTAAATTAAATATTTGTTTTCAAAAAAACAAAAAAGGCGGAAATAAAATAAGATGACAAAAATCATGATAATCGTAGATACTGAGATGACGATAAGCGGAGAAAAGCGTCTGCCATGATTGCGCCAGTTGAACCAAAACACGTAAATTGCTGTCATACCTGTTGTCATGCCTATAACGAAGCAATAATATACATTATATGGTCATATAAAAGCAAAAACAGTAACTATTCCCAATTATATTATAATTATATATAATATGATCTGCAGGGTGTGTAATAATTTATAGACCAAATCATTAGGTATATTTATAACATATAAAAATAAACATTGATTTTGAACTACTGCAGAATTATTATATAGGTAGTCAGATATTTAGAAAAAAAAACTGCAATAAAGTCCCTACGATAATTACAATTTGCAGTTACTGTTTTCACTGCTTCATAGTGAAGTAGGCATATCTATACTATATATACTCCAATGTGATAACTTTTTGTTTATTATTTGGTGTATTCTGTTGGATTATCACGAAAAAACTTATTTGACAAAAAACATTATCGGTCTATTTGACTATTTTAGTTACGATAAGTACCTACCTAAAAGTTAAGATAATTAGTACGAAGTACCTGCATAATAATATTTACAAAAAATGTTATCTATTCCATGATTTTTAAATGTCAAGAATTATAAATTTGTATGCCAAAATAGAGTAAACCTACTATCATTCAATTCTTAAACCTCAATATCGCATTTATATAAATAGACATACGCAGAAATATTTTTCAAAAAAGAAAAACTACCACAAAAGTTGAATTCTATATAGGAAACCAAAGTTCATATTTAATCAGTAATTATATTAAGTACAAAAAAGAACCTAATTGTGTTTGAAAAATATTTAAGTTGAGTCAGGAAAATATTCTAGTGAATATACTGATAGTGATAATAATGTATTACTTACTAAATAATTGTTAATTAAGTCTGATGTATAGTATGTATATGTATGACGTATAGTGTATATCTATAGTGTGATTACTATATATATATATATATATGTGCCATATTACTTATTACTATCCACTAATCCAGCTTGAAAAATAATCAGAATGGGTTACCAATTTCATATCATAACAATTAATTTGAACTAGAAATATTTTTAAAATAAGAAAAAATCCCACTTATTTAGACGTATTTTATCGGACTCAAATCAGTCTTATCAATATTACCTACAATATTGCTTATGTGTGCGACTGAACTGTGCATAGAAATCGAATCCTACCTAAATGTTTTCACGGTTAATTAAAAATTTTAATTCGTGAGGAATATCACATTATATAATGTTATACCTAACATTTGTCAAAAATCCTAAATACCTACATAAATATCAATACCAAATACCAAATAAATAAATATCAAATCGTGAATATTCGTTTGGAAACTAAAGACGGTATTCCAACATTGGACAAAGTTGAGTATTTTTTAATTTTGTAGTATCCAAGTTTATATATTATCGGTAAATACGGTGAACCATGAAGGTATACCAAAAGTTACCGGGTGGTACAACTAATCTGCAGGGATTTATTTTGTATGAACGGCAAGTAGCTCTAATTGAAGTTTTAATTGCAAAACTAAAAATAGTCAGTGTACATACTCCCGTCTTAATGTAGCGTATCATCGTACTTAACAAGCCGTACTCAGCATGTTAAAAATGGATATTATTGTAGTAGGTATATCAAAATTATTCAAATTCCACAGGGAGGTCATCTTTTTCCTCTGTTGTTTCTAATTTTTGTTGATGAACTAAAAGGCATTTTTAAATTTAGTAAATATTGTTATTATTTGCTGATGACTTGAAACTTTTTGCTCAAGTAAATACTATAGACGACCATCTATTGATCCTGAAGGATATTTCTATTTTTGAGCAACGGTGTGCCTACTTTAAATGGACTAAAACCAAATGTTTCGAAGTGTACGCGCAAAATACCGTTTTCTCGCAAAAGACTAACAGTAACCTTTGATTACATTATCAATGGCCAGTCTTTATGTCATGTTCAGGAAATAAAAGATTTAGGTATAATTCTATCAAAGGAAATGTCTTTCAAATCGCATATAAACTAAATTTACGGTAGAGCACTTTGAACATTAGGATTTATTAAACGTAATTGTTGGGAATTATCAGATATAAACCGTTTAAAAGTTTTATACTTTTCACTGCCGGCCGTTTAATATTAGAGTTTGGATCTATAGTCGGGAGTCCTAGTCGAGTTGTAATAATAGACAAAATTGAGAAAATTCGAAGAAGATTTTTCCGTATGATCGCTCATAAAAAATGTATGTAGAATTGCACTATCAGCGAAGTGAGTATACCGTATGTGGAACAATTGTATTATTATAGAAAGTAGGCGATTATTGGCGGATATTAAATATATATATATACAAAATTATCAGTGTAGTGGTCGATTGTATACTGAATTATTGGGCAAAATTATGTGGAAAGTCCCCAACTTCAATCAGAGAGGGATCTTAGGAAAGTACAGGAGACTATAAGATACTGGAAAGTACTCGGCAAAATGAAGTTCATTCGGCAAAAACAGAAAGTTGATATTTTTTTTTATGCTTATATTTACCGTTTTGAAAGAGTATTTCGGAATTTAATCGGCAAATTATTACCCTCCCCCTCCCAAAGAAAATGTTTTCGTATTGCCCCCGCTTTTATGCTAGAGTTCCTGTTACTTTCCATCAGACCCCATATTATTTACGTAAATAGTCCCATAAATCGATCGTATGTTGCGAAGTTATGCGCAACGGTGTTAACCATTTAGATTTTTGTCATGATTCGTTTGAGTATGTTGATAACAAATAATATTAATATTATTGTAATTGAATGTATTATTTTTATTTTTTAACGTATACCTAACTTTAAGTACAAATCCTGTAATCCTCAAAAACCTTATACTTTTACCCTTCAATTAGGTGTTAATAATAATAATAATAATAAAGTACACGGTGAGCATGAAATATCGCCTTAAGTCATTTATTATTATTGCTTATCAGATTATGTGTCTGGGGAGTTTTGATCCAATAGGTTCAATCCATTTTGTAATAGGTTCACGGTTTTTGTTTTCTTAATTCTTACCTCTCTAAGTGTAATTAACGTCAGCCTCTCGATATTTACGTTTTACAATGACGGAACTAAATTAGGCTCAAAATATTCAAAAATGAGAAATCGCAAATGCGGAAAAAGGTTGAAAAATAAAAACTTGGGTACCTACACTTACATTAGCACTTGAAATATTTTTATTTTCTCGTATACTGTATGAACTTTCTTCCGGGATATTTAAATTATATTTTACGTAAAAACCATCTCGCAAAACAAAATACGAAAACTTTTTGAAAATTTTAAAAAGTTCACTTAAAGCACCGATTCAGACATATTATATAGAGATATTTCAAGTTATATATATATATATAGTACTCGTAAGTGGTGCATACATATTGTGTATAATATATTATATACCTGTAAATACGAAAATACAGCGTATATACCTATTATTATACGTTACGTGTGGCAATGAGCATATGTCATCTGTGATGAAGCTGATACAATCTGCACGATGTTTCCACACACTATTATCGAAATTGTAAAGTTATACGACATATTATCTAACTATTAAATCCCATTTGTATTTTCTTTTCGGTTATTCCGTTTTCCGATCACAGAAACGGTCTTGTAAGGTCGAAGGGATTATATAGATTTTTTTTGTCGTCTCGCAACGTGCGATAAATTTTGTCGAACACCAACGCATAAATCAACGCCGTCCTAACGCTCGGAATCTTTAAATTATGTCTATCTATTACGTAATATATTATTTAGGCAGGTATACCTATTATATATATTTTATATAATTCATATATCTATAGGCATCTGTAGTGAAAATACCTATTTAGTCTGATTTGGTTTACGGTGACATGCCGCGCCGTCTTAAATACAAAAAGTATATAATATTTTTAATAACGGAATATCAATAATTATAAATATACGTGTAAAAAATATATGAGTAATAACAATAAAAGCAAGTTCCTGGTTCTATATACGTATTTTTAGTTTAATTTATTACCTAATTAATAAAAAGAATAAACTATATAGCTATTTCGAAAAAACCTTTTAAAATAATAATTGCCCAGCTTATATACGCATATAATATAGAAACCCAAAATCAATAAAACGAAAACAAAATATATAATAATATAATTTTACAATATATTCAGTGGCGTATTTTGGACTATATTCGGGGAGGGGCGGGGGGTTTGTCCAAGATATTTCCAAGGAATTATTAATAGGAACTCGACATTTAAAACTAAAATAACCATAACTATATTAAATATTTAGTATATGGCAAACGAAATAAAATTTATGCCGAAAATGATCAAAATAATTAACGTTTTTGGTAATTTTTAAACATTAAAATTAATGAATAGTTTTTTTATTTTCTAAAATCGTTTTGTAGACCAAATGATGATAGCCGATAGACAAAATAATGTTTTTAGAAGTTTTATAATTATACATCTTGGACGATATTATCATCATCTCATATATATCATTACATCTGGATAATCCTGGAAATATTATTATAGTTATTACTTAACTCAAGTGCAAAAACATTTTCAAATAAAATAAATTTTATAGATAATCATAGGAAAATACTCTACTCATAAACCATTAAAATTACTTTCTTTTATCAAAATGTCTTAGGCACTCATAATTGTATTATTCGTTAAATATAGTAAAATATTTATATTTTTCTAAATAAAAAAGTTTGAATAAAAAACGGATTTAACACAATAACAATATGAATATATTTTAATAATTATTGTGCCATACCACTTTATTTTGCATGTAGATTAAATCTCAAAAGAAGCTCTTTTCTTAGGTACAGACCAGTTTTAACGCGCGCAGTAAATGTGCATCTTTTTCAAATTTCATGATGAAGACTTTACCTATCTGTATTTTAAAATGGGTGATTTTTGATCAAATATTTTTAACCAACGTTATAAACATTTGGTAAATTGTAAAATGTAATGTCCTATACAATTCTGTTTCTAAATGAAATAAATTAAGACAAATTCTTGATTTTTAATTTTTATAGATGTACTTTTGCGTTAAAATTGCTCAGTTTTTCAGATAATGAATTTTATAAATGTTGATTGTATAAAAAAAAAAAAAAAATTGCTAACAGTTCTGTGTTTATTAATACTTGTAAGAGATATAAAAAAACATTAGGTAGCAATAAATTTGATAAACTATGATTTTAAAGTCGAGGGGGGAGGTGGCTAGACATGGAAGACACTCTCCCAAATTACACTACTGAATATATTATTTTAGTAATATAGATATAATACAATATTATTATATGGGTATTATAAATAGTAACTATAGAAATTATATTTATTTTTCCATTTAAACAATTTTCCGTTATAGGTAAAAGGTAATTTTTCCTAAGAAAACTATACTGGGAAAACCGAAATATGATCTCAGAAATGTACGAATTTGAAGTTTAAACTGAACTATAGAGAAAGAAAAATATATAGTTTTAGCATGTGTGTCTCATCAGCTCCTTCAAAATTTGAAATTTCGATGTCAGATCATAATTTTGTAATTTATATTTGTTTAATAACTTTCAGAATTTGTACGGCATCTCTTTTTACAACCAGAATCCATTATTCATTATAATTTATAAAAAAAAAAAAAAAAAAACAAAAACAGGATGGTGACAATAATTTATTTTTTACACTATCTTTATATATATATAGATATATGTGTAGGTATACTATATATGGGTAAGTACGGGTACTTTTACTTGTTACAATTTTATTTCGAAAAATTGAAGTTTATGTAAGAATGGGTCAATGGTCACATGTCGTAGCTTAAAATACCAATAAACAACAAATTTATAAATTGCTGGTTTAATTATTATTTTTTTAAATTCGAAATTGAAGGAATCTGTTAGACACACGTGTTACCAGCTATAATATTTATCTATATAGGTACCAATACCTATTATACTTGTATTGGCAGTCACTAACTACTTAGTGTAAAGTATTACATTATAACAAATAAAAATATGATACAGAATACTGATATTTTTTTTTTAAATTTTTAGTTTGAAGTTCGAATTGTGTAAATATTTAATTAAAATGTTCATTAAATTACCTAATATCTTTATATACTATTATATTATGTAGGACACAACCGTATAATAATGAGTAATGAATACTGCTGATGGAGATAATAATGTTATTATTCAACAATCGAAACATGAATAGTGAATAATTTAAATCAATAATTTTAATAGGTTAAACTTAATAACAAAATTATTACTAGACGATTTATTTTATATCATATTAAAAATGTATATAGTATTTGAATAGGTACCTATTCTATGGTAATAATAAGATATAGAATAATGTTATGTAATTATTATGTCATGGTACAGCTATTACGTATAGTTTTTCTAATTGCTTTTTTAAAAACATTATAAATCAAAATTATTAGATAGCTTAGAAGTTACAAAAATAATATTAAGTATCACATTATTATAAAATACACAGGTATCATTAATAAATATAAGTTGAATAGAATTATTGTGGTAATCGGAATCATCTTTGTATAATATAACACAATTTATATTATATGGGTACCTATTTAGGTGGGTAATTACTGTAAATGAGATTGAAAAATTAATCAAGTAAGTATATGGATAATCGTTTTTGTTAATTAATGTTGTATATGATATCAATATATATATTATCATAATATCTAAATGTGGAATTAATTAGTGTGAATGTAAAAAATTAAAATATGAATTTATTTATGTGATTTGTTAGGTAGGTAGGTAAATAATATAAATGTATTGGATTTTTATAAATAAATATTAAACGATAATACATTTATAAATACATATTACATACCTGATAGATATTTATAAGTTATAATTAATATTAGGTAAGTACATCTTATTTACATATACATTTATATACGTTTTGCAAAACGTATCTATGCACTTTATTTATAATTTTTACAGAGTTTCAAAGTAGGTAAGTAAAGTTATCTTTTTTGCTCAGTGTACGGATATTTCAATAATAATATTATTAAAATACACGACAACACGTAGAATAATCTAGAAATTATCTTATTTGTCTACAGTAAGTTTATTTATTTTTTATCATAACCTTTATTCCACACAAATAGAGTCAGCTACTATTATTTTTGTTCATATTCGTATATGATATGATTCATATGAACCTATAACTATATCTCTTTATCTACTTTATCTCTATTAATAATCTCTAACCTCTATTTGGCGCACCTTCTCACTTTTTCACGCCTTTCGTCTATAACTAACTCCGTTATTTTTTTTTTAACCATTTAATTTTCTCTCAATATAACCCATAAATTATACCTCTTATTGGTATATTAATTCTTTTAATAATTATTTTATCTAACTTACTGCTTAGTAAGTCTTAGTAATATCTTCACACAATCACCTTAACATTCTTATTTCTGCCGCTTGCTATTTGTTTTTCTTTTCAATACTCTTTTTATTCAATGTCTAACATTTAGTTCCGTCTAATATCTGAACAACAGATTTTTAAAAATAAATATTCTCACCTTTTTGTCACATAATTAACTTTTTTCAACTTCATTTAGCCACACATTGTTAGGTACTTTTTACGGATTTTATTACTCCTCCATCAAGTGTTACGTAGTCAGTAATTTTTCGGACTTTTTAGGCCCCCTTCAGCCTTCTCCCCCTATACACAAGTTGGCAAACTTCATAAAATTCAAACAGGGTACATGATATTATACATTCGATTTACTGATGTCGGCATGATTCTGATCCCCCTTCCCCTTGTTAGTAAATGTCAGCACGCGACAGGCTCCTTTCTCCCCCTAGGTAGTATTTGCGTAATGCACGAATGGTCTCTAACTGTATAACTGAATCTATAATTACCTGAGCATTTTAACTATCTTTATAACTTAAGTAGGTACTTGAACTTAAAATCTAACTTCATCAGTAATTACAATTCTCTCTCTCATTTCCAAACGTAAACTTTAAATATTCCATTCTAGGCCCACTTAATTTCAAGCTATTTTTCTCTACTGCTCTGTCATCATATTTTATAAAACGCATACAAAAGTGCAGGTAACGAAATTCGAAGACATGCAAAATGATGCTTTTTTGTGGTTAGTTTATAGTTTTATTATGCATAATAAAATAATATGATTGAAATTATTATACAGCCTGTATTATATAATCAGTACAATGTGTGCAACCGGTGTTATTTATAGAGTAAGTACCTATAGAATTGTATGGACGATTTTGTGAAAAAAATTATATATTTTAAAATACCTTAAGATTCAAGAACCTAATAACAATTCAATTATTATTTCAAACCTCACGAGAATGATGATAAATAAAATATGAAATAACAATAGTGTCTCGGCAACCCGAACGTTCCGGAAATGGCTTGGAATTCGCATTATTGTATTTATTTCAAAAATATTCGTCGACATTCAGGTTCATTGATATAAAATATACACTACCTACAACAAAATTTTTTTTTTGTCTTGGGTAAATATTATAAAACTTGATTTAGTAAAAAAAAATCGTTTTCATGTAAAACATATTAAAACCAAGGCACAAAGGTAATAATACTTATTATTTCAAATTTCCAATTAATGTTTAAATTAATTTTACACTTTGTATAATATTTATCTAATATATTAAACCTACTTGTACACTATAAAAAGAAACACAATAATTATCATAACCCGTATTATCTAAAATCGAATTCAAAACTAAGAATTTTCATGTAGGTATAACAGTTATAATATTGAAATTTGGAGTGTTCAATAAAATATACAGTTTATAATAACTATACAACATACATGGGTACTTATAATTTAATTTAGATTTTTTTACGAGATATATCCAGAAAGTAAGTTATATTTTCAATTTAGTTACATTCTCTCGATTTTCGTCGCGCTACGAGTTCTAATATTGCGTTATCGTGCATTTTAGTTGATTTGGTTGGCTCTTTGGGAAGAAACAGACACCACTTTTAGACCAGTGAATGGTGAATAACACCATATGGTCACTGTTCATAACGAATAAAATAATTAAAACGTGGTTGGTTATTTATTTTCTGAATGCAATGAGAAACAGTAGGTAAACTAGTTGATATATCCATATGGATATTTTAAATTTTAAAATTTTCATATAATTTATATAGTTAAAAAACACTCGGGTCGTAATTTACGTAGTATATTACCTCGACCTTTTTTTTTTTTTTTTTGGAGTACGAAATTTACCATCTCCGAAAAATATATACATAATATAAGTATATATATATATATAAGTATGTAAAACTATATATATGATGTATGTATGAATATTTGGTTATAGCCTATATAGGTACATATTATATATTTTGTATAATTGTATATTATGCAAGTTTACTATTGTTCTTTATTTTCCTTCATCTGCACATTTATCCACGCACTTTTTAAACGTTTAAAAGTGAAAATCGTACAAATAATAATTTAGGAAATAAATTCGTGAAGAGGAATTTTCAATGAATGGCATGAAAATGTTTATATGAATGCACACTTGTTATTATTGTATTTCTGTGGGGCACTACATATTTTATTATACATAATATACCTATTGTATATTATTATACACCCGAGAAAGATTTCGTACATTTTTATTTCACTTGGGTCATACCTACGTACAATATTTTTTTACACTTTAGGTCAACAATTTGATTTGGGTCGGAATGAAAATCGCCATTATACTATTTTGTCGTTAAATTAACTCAAAACGTGTATATAGAAAATATCGAACATAATACCGTTGCGAACAAAAGAGATTTTATATTTTTATAACTGTAAATCGTAGTGGTTTCTCTTTTATTTACCCCCGAGACTCCGGTTTTACACCAGATATTATTATTATACGCGCCTAGCCTTGCAATCGATCATCTTGAGGCCATCTCTGCAGGAAGTAAAGTGAAAACTGGAGAGGTAGAAAAAAAAAAAAAGGTCATCGGTGGTGGTGCCAATTTCCAGCAGCTATGACCGTCTAAAGAAGAAGAACGCCGAGAGACCACACAACGAACCACAAGAGTAATCATTGCATTTTGTTAATATCATAAAAAGATTTGATCCCTTTTTTTATATAATATATAATATCTTACATAAAAGAGATATGGAAAAAAAAAAAAAATGGTATACGCACATAATAATGTACGGTTTCTTTTTATACTCGTATGTATAGACACACGATGACAACGGGTGTTGTGCTATAATATATCGGTGTGTAAACATAATAAACACTTGTATGATTTCATATTATTATTATTATTATTATTATTATTATTATTATACTATAATATATGGCCTATATACCTATACTATAATAATATATTTTACCCACTGTAAATGGGTCTAAAGTTTCTAATATTTCTATTGAAATGTTATTTTCGTGTTCTGGCGTATTACAATATTTCATATTATATTATATTATGTACCTACAACACACACAGTATTATTACAGTGTTGGGTAAGTTACTTTTAAAAACTAACCAAGTTACGTTACTAGTTACAAAATTAAAATGGAACTAGGTTACTTTTTCGTTACCTAAATACAAAAGTATAATAGCGTTATATTAATTTTTCAATTTAAAAGTAACTCTAGTTACAATGTTACTATAGTTACATAGTTACATATAGTTACTTTCGACATTTTTAAATATTATGTAAAAATGAAAATAATAAAATAAAATGTCAAAAATATCTTTATTTTTTTCTGATAGTCGTCAGTGGAATATTATAAAATTCAATAATATCATGTTTACTCCAGCTTATTATATAAAATCATATACAATCGTTAAAATATCTACTTTTCGCAGATATAACAATATGATGGGTCATCGGAAATTTAGACAAATTTATTGGAATAAATTGTATTTTTTTGATTTATAAATATGTGACGCGTTATTTCACACAGTTACTTACAGATAACTAACGTAGTTACTCTTACGTAACTACAAAAATTAAATAACGAAGTTACTATGACGTTACTCGAAAAAGTAACTACGTTACAGTAACGAGTAACGTTACTACCCAACACTGAGTATTAATATATGTACCTAAGGTTTATCTCTCGATATTTCAAAAGCCAACAACCACAAATATTGTTTTGGTCCGATACATCACGTCTTCGTTGAAGACTTCATTTCCAACTAGCTGCGATGCAGCTAGTTTATATCGGCAGCAATAATAGTGAATTTTTAGTACCTAGTCGCTATTATTTACCTGCTCCCGTAAATAATACGAAACGACTGCGCTCAATCGATAATAGTATACTATCTAATACCATTTTTGAATATCGTTTATACGAACCTTCTATTTTATTGTTTACCGGTAAAATAGTCGGGCAGTTCTTAAGGGGTTGGGTGTAGGCAATTTTAGAAAAATTAAATTTCAATAATTTAAAATAATTAAATATGCCGAGAAAAGGCTACGCGTAAGGCACTACATACGAAATTATTCGCTATAATTTGTTTTTATTAAATGTTATTTTCTAACACGTTACAAACGTAAGTGGATAAAAAGGAAAAATGACAATACAAGTTATTAATTTATTGAAAACGTTTAGGTACGATTTCATATTTTATGTGTCTACTTCATGACAATTAACCTTAATCATACTTTGCAGTGTGAAATAATGTATGACCTATAGACTGTATTGCAAAGTAAAATACCTATTGATTATATTATTTTTGTTTTCAACTCTGTATTTACCGTGTGTTATCGAATTGCGTTAATGATATATTATTCGATATACGAAATTCACTAAGGATAAATTAATATAATATGTCTCAAATCTTATATCCGTCCAACTGATAATAATAATAATAATAATATTTTTAATAATACTTACTATACGGTACAAATGATATAATCCTTGATATAATATCGTTGTTTCCAATTTTTAAATTACAACACATTATAAGATTGATTATATTAGAACATGATGAATTTTACAATATTTTTTGCATTTTATTTTCTTATACCGTACTCATTATCATCAGGGGCGTCATATGGGGGGGGGGGGGTAGAGGGTAAAGTGTGCGACGGCAACACCAATAACTTAAAAGTGGCCTGCTAATGCTCCTGTCGTGACGAAAAAAAGTTGATGACCTTTTTTGTTGTTGGGTTTACATTTTAATTTAGGTTTTTAAAGAAGTACCTATTTTCGTAGTATTGGATTACGGACTGCACTGTCCATATGATTGTACGAAATTTTTACATTAAAAATGGACTGGCGGGATGAAAAATTTGACTGCATCAAATGTTTCGCATATATCCATATTGGCTATTGTAAAAAAAAATGACTTTAAAATATTTTTTAAAACGGCCCGGTGAAATGTTAAAATTGGCCTGCTTAAAAACTAGCACACTTGGAAAAAATCTGAAATAACGCCCCTGATTATCATACGGCATGCAAAAAAAAAGTTCATTGGTGGGAACGGGGTCGTTAGACCTTCCTTTTAAAACATCATCATCTAATAATATAATAGCGATTGCGAAAACCTTTCGGGTGCAACACCTTTTAAAAAGTGGATAATCCGTTAATTAGTCGGTTGAACTTACTTTTCGTTAGTTCGGCGATTTTTATACGAGCTTTTCGTTTGTGTATCGGTTTTCACCAATTGTAAAAAAACGACGATGATTTTGAATATATTTACCGTGACACATACAAATTGGGCGTCGTTCAAAACCGCACACATTTCGTCTATTGTTAAAAATGGCAATTTGTAAGGTCGATAATTCAATACCGCAC
Organism: Pemphigus obesinymphae; assembly: GCA_025469235.1. Classification (NCBI taxonomy): domain Eukaryota; kingdom Metazoa; phylum Arthropoda; class Insecta; order Hemiptera; family Aphididae; genus Pemphigus; species Pemphigus obesinymphae. The sequence continues at coordinate 13,126 of JAIPRL010010990.1, forward strand.
ACATTTGATTGGCAGTTGAAAATTCAACATTTATTGATGAAATAAATCGTTGTAAAAATAATTTTGTATATAAGATTTTAACAATTTAAAACATTTGATGATTTAAATTTTAGATTGGAATAAATTTACATCCTGTTGTTTTCAAATACTCTATCAAAGTTGTTGCATTGCTAATGTTTAATGAATACATTTACATCTGAATAATGGTCGTCACCATAACACTACATAACTTATTGTCACAACACCAAACTAAGTCCCCGGAATTTGTATTTTTACAAAAAAGTCGGTATGTATAGTATATTGATTACGCACCTTTATTATTGGAGTAAACTTGTATCGCGTCATCCATTATGAAAATATTCAATGTTACTTATTAGGCCAGTGAAATTAGCAAAAATAAGGGAAATAAATTCAAGAAATTTGTCCTTTTGGGATCCGACGCGGATAGTAGTGGATAATAATATTTTATGGTCTCCCACAATTTAATTAGAGCCTAGCAGCACTAAAAGCTACCCCTAATGGGTACGTTTTTGGTTTTTCACATTTTAGAATTGTATAAGGATTATTTTAGTGCAGAGGCAAAAACTGCGAAAAATTGACCGTTTTCGGATAAAATGCGAAAAACCACGAACGTACACGTTAGGGGTGGATTTTAGGGGTGTCGGGCACTAAATAAATTGAGGAACACAACAGAATATTTAAACCTACCACTTACCACTTCAGGTTCTAAAATTTAATGGTAAAATAACAAAAAAAAAACTACCCTTATATTGGAGTACTTGTAGTTAGAGAACCACTGTATATAAGAAAAAGTGGTAAAATTTTTTTTATGTAGAATTTTATAGGAATTATTTTTGTACAGAGGTAAAAGTTGCAAAATAGTGACCGTTTTGCGATAAAATGTGAAAAACCAAAAACGTACCCATTAGGGGTGGCTTTTAGGGGTGCTAGGCTCTAATTAAATTGTGGGAGACCATAAAATATTATTATCCACTACTATCCGCGTGGGATCCCAAAAGGACAAATTTCTTGGATTTATTTCCCTTAATAGCCCATTTTTCGTCCAATTTCACTGGCCTATATTGTTATTATGAAATATAAATTCAAGGGGTATACCACTATGATAATCAGTGTATAAAATTTCGATATTCATGGTAATTACACGATAATCATTGATATTCACTGATAATAATATAATTATATTATATAAATAATTCCTAATCATAGATTGTTGTTCTCTA
>JAIPRL010010991.1:0-14366 GCA_025469235.1 Pemphigus obesinymphae
TGTATGTTTATCCTTATACAATGAATCACATCCGATAACAACACAATGGTTGGAAGGCATATTTATTATTGAATAAAACAAATAATAAACATACTATTCAAAATATACGACAAATAAAACTCAAATTTAAATATAAAATGCACAAATATATGAACCACTCAGTAGAACTAGACTGCGATTTATGCTGATAGAAAAATGACTGCTGCTGTTGTATACAAATTACAAATTGACAGTTGAAATATCAGTGTAACCATATTTAAAGAATATTGGGAATTCTTGTTACATTGGTATGCCGCTTGTCTTAAACGTTGTATCAGATCTGTCCTATGGAGTTACACCCCCCTGATATTAGTATTATATATTATATATTTAATGTTTAGTATAATATATTAATATCCTTTGTTTTCATCAACTATTTTCCCTCGTTTTTTTCCCTTTTTATCTGTTAACATTTTATCTGAGTGTTATCTGATGACACTTTCAACTTTTACACCTGTTGTATTCAGTACTGTGAGTTGTACAAAGTTAATCTTTATAATATAACGTGATTATTAGTAATTTTGTATCACTTCCTACTTTTAGAGGACAGTTTTAGTGGTGGTTTCCAACATCTGTTGTCGTCTGGCGCTGCATGTATTCCAAAGGAACTGGTAGATTGTGCACCGTGGAAGACACAATGAGGCAGACCCGTATAAGAATGTTTTACAAAATCAACTTTTCCCTCAATTGAGGGAGTGGTTCCTTGGTAATAATTATGTGTTCAAGCAGGATGGTGCCCCATGTCACAATGCTCGTTCTGTGATGAACTTTTTGACTGAAAGTGACTTACAAGTTCTTCCTTGGCCTGGGAACAACCCAGACATGAACTCAATAGAGAATTTCGGCCATTGTGAAGAAAAAACTGAAGAGAAAGACGATTACTACCAAAACTAAGCTCATAGATGAGATCATCCGCATTTGACAGCAAGACAATAACATCAAAAATACTCGTGTCGACTTGATATTCAGCATGCCTACTCACATCAAAATGTTGATTAAAAATAAAAGACATCACACTAAATATTAAATGAGTACAATATTCTAAGTTTTATTCAAAATCAAGTTTTATGAAGAAAAAACTATGATTTTTCTGTTTTTTGTTCCTCGAGTCTAATAAATTTCACACCTCTGTAATCCCCCGACTACAGGCGGCATATATAGATACCGCGTATAGTATACCAATCGATACGACGCCGGCAGAGTGTAGACTCGGGACTCTGAATGTAACGATCGATTAAATATCAAAAAAATTAAAGGATCCGATTAAAAGTGCGTAATAAAACGCACATCAGCCGTTTTGTACCGATAATCTAACAAAAGTATAGGTAAATTACACAAGTAAGTAACGTAACAGGTTGAAGTTGAATATACTATTTAAGCAATAGAAGTAATAGGTTGGAGTATATGATTTAAAAAAGGTTATGACAAGGCATTCATTTAGGATCAAATCTCATGCTACTCGAAAATGATACTACACGTTTTCCATATTTTATTAGAATTATTAAGCCACGCATTTTAAGCAAAGACCGTAGGTAGGTTCATTAATAAAGAAAATATTATTAAACCACAACGCAACGTTTTCAAGGAAAAAACATGGTTTCGTACTTCTTATATATTATTAATGCTAGAAAGGTACACTAATACATTTTAACCTCTGAAAAGAGAACAATATTTTTCCCAGAAGTCAGAGGAATCATAATGTTTTATTTTATTATAGTATATTGCATGTCATTGAATACTGTAAAATTTTTATTTTATTTTTAATTATCCTCCATTTAATATGTATAACAAGTAATTAAAAATTAAAGTTTAATAAAATAAAATTAAAATTCTTTAATTCGATTTAGTCTACAACCATTCTGAAAGCCATCATTTATGAAATTACAAGAAGACGTACATTGTAATGAAAAAAACTACAAAAAATTAAGTAGTATGTTAACTATCTAATTTTTAATTTTCTTAAAACATAGATAAAATTACTAATTAAACAACCCCTCAAAAATTAGATATGTAGTCTTCTTTAAATATCAAAAATATATTATGCGAGTATTTTTTTAAGTGTTCATTATTAAATATATATGGAAGAGAGGTTCAATTTGAAAAACAATACAATTTTGAAATGAAACCTATAAAAATCATCAATATAAAAACATAACACGTAATAACATGCAATTACAGGACTGTTGAGCTGTTCAAAACGAAATCGTTTCTGAAAAGGTGATTACGTAAAAGCTTATATTGTGTTCGAAAGAAGTATATTGCGAATCGCCTACCTTTTTTGGAGGCCAATGTGAAACGGTGAAACGAGGACAATATGCGAGAGATGATATGATATATATATATATATATATAGAGAGAGAGAGAGAGAGAGAGAGAGAGACCTAAATCAAACAAAACGAATAAAAATTTTAAATATTAATGTTGGTTTAATCACGAAAATGAATTGTACAGAAAGACATACTTATGTTAAGGTGTAATCCTAACATACTCATTGAGTATCCTAAATTTCCCGTTTTATATCTTCCTAGTAACTATAAATAACAAAATGTAAGAACAATGATTTTCAAATAAATAATTTCTCCTGATAACTATGTACTAGTTACTATAACAACTTTGACATAATGGGGATTATAATGTATCTAAACTCATGTTTAAAAATGTTTTTGGAGATATGAGAAATTAAGAGGAAAAAATTTTTTGGTCCTGTTCATAATGTTCAATAACAACACTAATATGTACTACTAAAAAATATGGATTGAATATTAGTTTTGCGTTGATAACCTCTCGTATACGTACATGTTATAAGAATTCTAAAAACAGATTCCACTTATTATTAAGAACACCCATGTTTTTAAAATATTTTAAAAATAATTTACCATGGTATTTATTATATTCGTAGTATATCTATATAACATAGGTAACATAATATATATAATATTATGTATATATTACCATTATTTTGTTATCCTTTTTATCTTTCAAAAAATATATAATTTGAAATAAAATAAAAAAAATTGTCATCGGCTCGTTATTAAAAAACATAGTACCTACAAAACACACAATTTACAGACCTTAAAAAAAAAAAAAAAATAATAATAATATTAAAAATCTAGTAAACTACCTACATTTTTTGACGTACTTATTTGATAATTAACGAAAATACTACAATCCATTGTTACTCAATCAAAGAATAATGTGTTTTTGACCTTTGTATAATAACAGTTTTATATCGATTGTTCCCCCCAAAAAAATGTTCATAACAATTTGATCCAAATTTCTTTTTCATTTTAACAAAAACTTATAATGGAAAAAAAAAACAACGTTTTATTTATACTTAATCATTTCTCAGGAATTGTCTTCACCATCCTTCCCTGAACACCGTCACTGTATCCTCGATACAAAACTCTGTTCTGTCCTATTTTTATTTTATATTAATTTAACTTTACTGATATTCATTTTACACTACAAACACGAAAATGATTTCATGTTTTTCAATATTCATAACTGTTATACAATATCACTCCCGATTATATTTGTTCAATTTAATTTAGTCCAGTAATTTTAAATAATAAGTTATTGTTCACGTCCAGATACTTTACTGCACAAAAGACGATCGAATAAAACTTAAAGTAAATATTTATTTGTTATTTTCATATTATTTATAATATTTTAAATCTTCAAATGATATACACCCTTTAACTACATTTAATTGTCCCTTACAAGATATGGAAAAATATTTTAAATGTTAAAACCGAATACAAAACATAAAAATAAAAATAAGGTAATCAAAATTATATAAAAATAAAGAAACTAGGTCAAGTATCATATTTTAACACAAAAATAACCATACAGTCACTATACTCGGTTCGAGTGGGTCACTTGGAACGATAAATAATCATATACAAAATAGATTCTCAACAAAGATCAAAAACTTAAAAATAAAATTTTAAAATATCCTGAATGTCAAGAAATTTTATTAATTAGAATTGTATAAGAGAAATTGTAGGTATCTAGTTATAATATCATAATGTTAATCTTTTAAATTTTTCAAAATCTAGTACTATCATATACCTAATAAAAAAAAATCATATAGGTAAAACGATTTATGATTCTCTGAGTACATTTTTCCCAATTTTACTGCAAACAATTCTAACATGACTAACCGGCAGATAATTTTTGAAAACTTCTAATTTGATGCTTAAAAAACTAACATATTATATTATATAATAACATGTCTTATAGATTTTCTTTATGTTTTACATAATTTTTTACGTTTTCTGAAAATATAAAAAAAATTTATTTAAAATTTAAATTTCATAAAATTTAAAAAAATAAATATTAAAATTATTAATCTTAAGAATAAAGAATAACGCAACTAATTTTAAATGTACTTTCAAATAATTTTTTAAAGTTTTCACATCGTAAATGCCTAAAAAGAATTTTTTTAAAATGTCTGTACGGAGCGATAGAGCTAATAGGTTTTAGATCATATATATTATTGATACATTTTATATATATATATATATATATTAGGTATTAAAATACCTTATAATACCTACATGTAATTATTAATTAATGTATATTACCTATAAATCTATAACTGATATTATATTGCATTCATTTTTTTAAGAGGTTGTGGATTGAACCCCTCCCTCCACCCTATTAATAATTTTGATTATTTTTGCATGTGGACATTAAATTATGCACAGACATCGCGTCTCATAATATCCTAAATTAATTTCATTGGTAAAAAAAAAAAAAAAAAACTTAACTAATTGGACGAGAATATATTATCATACGACGACGTGGCCACGATGAAGTTCTAAATATAATTGCGGGCCTCCGAGACTTACCAAAAAGAAGGGTGTATTATAGGTATGATATTATTTATAATTAAATTTCGAAGGAGGGGAGGCGAAAACCGTATAAGAACAGTTTTCATCGAGGCAGTCATTAACGACGAATCGAATGAGTCACACGAAGTCCTCACGTCACTATATACATATACTTGGAAAATATACAGAGAGGACTATATATATATATATGTGGAAGGAACGTGTATAAATTAATAAAACAAATAGAGAGACACCCGACAGAGTGCTTTGCTGTAGTGTAAAAAGCACAGGGCGTAAACAAGAAATTACATTAACGTTCGGCCAATATAAGACGAGCATATATAATAATATAGGAAGTGAACTGTGTATTACGGCTTGGGAGAGGAAAGCGATGGCATAGTTGTTGTAATTTAAGGTGGGAAATTTGCATTTCTCTCAAAAGCTGAATTTAGAGGAAGAAAAGACGAAATTTGAGAAAATCACATTACCGATGATGCAGTTTTGACATATTTTTTATTTTTTTTTTCCTGTGAGTACACTACTTCCTGCGAATGTAAAAAATATACAAATAACCTAACCATAATAACCGTATAATATATAGTATTATTAAAAAATAAAATGTACTCGCCGTGATATATATATATAACTATGGTAAAAATAATAATATTATTATAATTATGGAATGCGTGCTTAATGAGATTATCCGAATGGGAGGAGGAGAAATACAAATAAACGAATAACTATTAAAATAGAAAGAAGATAAAAAGCATATTAAACAATATCTGCGATAATTCGTATATTGTATATATATACGCTACCAGAAATAATATTTGTTTTTCTCTATTTCGATGAAAACCTTTACACTCTATAGGTAATATGATTACATTTTTTTTTTTTTTTTAATAAATCGTAAATGATTAAACTAAAATATTTACAACATTCTATTCGATAATGTTTTCTTTTTTTTTAATAAATGCTATGGTAGGTACGAAAATATTAAAAGATCAATATTTCAAATCAATTATTTTCGATTCTAATTTAGAGATTTTCCTAGTAGATTTTATGCGTAATGGAAAACTACTAAAAATGACCGAAAATTTTAATAAATCATGAAATATAATAACAAAAGAGACTTGAAATTTTCCCCACACACATATTTACTGTACCACTTATATTGATGTAACGACATTTTCAAATACTTATATGACAACAGTTTTATAGTATTTATGCATATACCTATATATATTTGTGATAAAAGAAGTCAAGCGAGACTTTACATTGAAGAGTGAAGTGAATAAATAGAAAATGTTTTTTGACAGGTATTTTAATAAAAAAAAATTTTTATTTTTCCCAGTACTTTTTTTGAGCATAAAGGAAAACAACGAAAATTTTTACTACGAGTATACTAAACTTTAGTTACGATCGCTTTCCGAATGCAATGATTTATCTTATTTACATTTAAATATAAAATAATGAACAATGATAATACACTATCAAGTCTAAGAACTAAATGGACGATAGACCAACTTTTATCAGCTCCGGACAGCTTTTTAAATATTATATTTAAATTAATAATTATTCAAAGAAAACATTTAATGAAAATCGCAATTATAAAATTAAAAAAAACACGAATTTAAATAGAAAACGAATAAAAATTGATATATGGTATGTAACAAAGTTTCAATGTAATACAATCTAATGAATGATAATACTGATTAATTGGACACGGATTATATAAATTTAACTTATATAAGCATTTATTTTATTATCTAAACCCATATATATATATATATATATATAACAATATAATAAAATAACTATTTAAAAAAATACTATTTTATTTTATTTTAGCAAAGGTACAAAATAATGAGAAATAGCTATATAAATCGATTGCAATCAACTATAATATATAACCTAAGTATTACTATCATGTACATTGTACAAACACATCGTACACAATGTGATTATACCTATATAATGGAATTACATACAAATAAGAATGCGACACGCGTAGTTGTAAAATAAACATTAAAAATTAGTTAAGTGTGGTTTTCTACACTGTGTTCATAAAAATAAACAAAACGCATTGAATAAACACTATACATAAAATCTAATAAAAAAAAAATCTAGTCGATGGGGACATTTTGGCATACATCCTGAAATGAGGAACGGATATCGTATCCGGACATTGCTAGCAAGGATTGAATAATTCATAAGTATAGATATTTGCTCTTGAATTAGAATTATATATAATGTTGTTTCTACAATCGGCCAGGAACATATAGGTATAATACATTTATCAAAAAGGAGTTGTAACAAGGTCGTAAACACTATATTTGTTTCCAGACATGGTACATAACATTGCTATAGTTTCCAACAGAATTTCCAATAAACAATATTATAGATATATATATATATATATATATAATGGCAGTTAAATTATACTAAGCTACTTTCGTCATTTCTAGTATAAAATTGATTGTAACCATAATACTTTATAAACGTCATAATTATCAGAATTATATAGAAGTTTTACTTGTGAACTTATTAGTTTTATTATTTATGGGTTAAATTGAATTTTTAATAGTTTTGAATGCAATTTTTATGTTTTTATTATTATTTAAAATATTTGCAAATTTACCTGATAAGAAAACTATATAAATACAAGGTAATGTATATGAGAATACATTTTGTGAAATTATTTTCAAAGAGTTAATTTATTTAAAAATTTAATTCACTTATACACTTAATTCTCAATATTTTCATTTTAATATTATTATTATTTAAATTATAAATTCGAAAAGAATATAATTTTATGAGAATTTTCAAGTTTCGTTTTTTTAAATCTGACAAATATTTCTCGAGTAATAAGCGTTCAAATTTTCATAGAGGCGGAGTGGATAAATATTATTAATAGAACGTAGGTAATAAATGTCACAATGTTTGTATACTACAATATACTTCTCTACTTCAGCAAGTCATAAAATTTAAATTCTAATGACTCGGGAAATATATTTATTGGATTGAAAAAATCAAAACGAGAAAATGTCCATAAAAACATATTCTTTAAGAGAATTTATAATTTAAATCATAGATTGCCAATTCAAAATCGACAGTCAGTTGAAATAGTTTTAACAAACAAGGGAGGGGGATAAAAAAAATTTTAATTATGAAAAATTATAGAATTGGGTAAGTGTACGAATAATTTTCTGAAAATAATTTCACACAAAACGTAATTATAATTCCCGAGATATTAAAAAAAAAAAAAAAAAAAACTTCTCGTGTATTGTATGCGTAAATTGAAGACTGCCATATAAAACACTACAGACCCAATGAAATATAGCTATATGGATATGAGGAGGAGATTGTACAAGGACCTTAGGACGAGGATCTTACCGTCCATCTGGTATCATGCTAACGATCGTGTTATATATACAAGAATGGCATCTGAATTCAATTTGCGAAACGGGACGTCCGCGAAACCCTGACTTTCCACTATTTGTCTTCGGCGAGATAAGCGATAAAACTTTTGCAGTCGCTGGGGAGTTCTTTAAACTTCTTCGCCGGCACCAACAATAACAAAAAAAAATAAAAATATATATATATATATATACATCGATTCGTCGTCATAACTCATATACATATATAACTGCGGCAGATAATGTCAGTGTTTGCGCTTACAACGAAACAATATCGTAGAAAACCTAATTAAATCTTTGAAAGCACGACTATATATATATATATATATATTATTATATAATATAGAAGCAGGCGGGATTTCGCCGAGAAGGATATTAAAAACTATATAACTATATCTCTGCGGTGGCCACGGAGTGACGGGGGGATTTATCGGCCAAAAAAATTTTAACGTGCAATAAAACATAAATAAAACGAAAATAGTGGGAGGATAAAAAATAAAAATAAAAAAATAAAAAAAATACTGTCCTTTCGGTTGTCATGACGTTTGGATTCCCGCAGATAAGCAATGTATACTTGTGAGGCTCGAACATATGGAAAACTTTACCAGCGGATAAAGTGATTGATGATTGTGTATATATATATATATATATATATATATATATATATATACATGTACAGACCGTAGCGACGGAGAGCTAAAGGTTTTTAGCGGTTGGGAAGATAAATTGTGCGCGACTGATAGTAGTATAAAAACCTCTAAAAATACATATATTTTTATTCTTCCGGCCGTCCGAAACCAAAAAGAGGGAAATCTATTTCGGATATATAAATATATGCGTGACAATGTTGAAAAGTTTACATATATACGCCGATGAAAATCATAAATTTCGCTGTCGTCCTTATTTTTGAGCACGGAACCGTTAAATAAAATACACGTATACGTACATGATACGTATATACACATAGATACATGCGTTACGTGCATACATATAAATAAACGGAACGAGCACCTAAATGAACCGTAAACAAGCGGTTCACAAATGAAAGGGACGATATGAGTAACAGGGTTTTTTTTACCCTTTCGGAGGGTTTTAAAAAAAAGGTCTCTTCAAGCATATGCACTGATTCTGCACAAACAATGGCCACTAAAATCATTCGCATAACGGCATAACGGTCAATAATAATATTTTTTCCTTTTATTTTTATTTTACTCTAGAGGTTTGCCGTACGTAATGAGTGCAGTTTCGTAATGTAAAATGAATTACTCAAGTTGCAGTCGCATCCTTAAAGAATTTTTTTTTTAGTACTTTTGAAGTAACCATCAACAAAAGTATTTGAATTGACAATGTTTAAATGTCATTTCGTTCAACGTGACTTTAACTAAAATATTATATAACATCTTAAGATACTTACAGAGGAGTTAATAGGTTAATAATTGCACCAGAGGTAATTAATATGTACCTACAGCATTGTTAAATATAATTTTAAACCTTTATTACTGACAAGTAATTAACCAAATTATTGCACGCAGTACATAAATTAATAAATAACACTTAATAACCGAGGATATATCAATAGAAATTGAGAGTTAATTATTATTATATATATTTTGATAATTTGTTGTAATATTAATCTTGAAAAAAACTAATATATTATGAAGTGATTTGAATTGATAGCAAGTTTACAAAAAATAGGTTCTGGATGAGAATTTTTTCAATTTTAGAATATTTTATGAACTTAAGTAGTGACAATTGTATACATATTAACTATAGGAATAGATGTGTATAGGCTTGTATATTAGTCATAATAACAGACACTGATATACTACAATCCAAATAGTACAATCATTTAAATGATATGGAATTTTTCTACAATCACACAATTAAACTGTATACACTAGAAATGGACAACGATATCGATAATTTAATATACGATATCGATATCTTGACACATCTACGTCACAGATTACCGATATATGATTGTCAGATAAATTTGCAATATCAAAATGATTATTTTAATATTTTTTCAATTTTACTTGTAGCTACAAAGTACAACTACCTACGCTTGATCCTTGTAAAACAACAACGGTAACGTCGTGTGCACACAGTCCGGGAAAATTCTGTCAGCAATATTATTTTATATTTATTAAATATTAATGTCGATGGATTTTAGAGAAATACTACAGAATAATATTATTGTCAAAAACTAAAAAAAATGGATGCCATTAAAAATAACATACGATTTATTCTGAATAAGAATTTTTCATAGGTCAATGAATTGATTTGAATTGTCAAAGGTCTGCAATATTTTTTTTTGTTTTAGTATAGGCAATTAATTCGATCATTTTAATTCGATATTGATATCGCAGAAATTATGATATCGTGATACAATATCGCCAAATTTTGAACGATATCGATATCTGAAATTATATAGTTGCCAATCGCTAGTTATAACATATACGCTTTCATTATTGTTGCTGCATTTACTTTCGCATATTAAAATGTTAATCGCAAACTTAACTGTATATTATATGATTAGTCGTTGAAACTCTAAATATTAAAATTAATTTTTAAATAATATATCATCACCACATCTAAAATATAACCGTATATGAAGTATACAAATACAAAATATTCAATTGAAATATCAAAAATATGAGTGAAAAATGTATATACTTAAAAAAACTACTCAAACATATTATAATAAATATAATACCTAAAGTATTCAACATTAATAATATTGTAATTAAAAATTTTAAGAAAAACGAATATTATACAATTTAATAAAAGTTAAGCTCGTGCTCTCTTCAAACAGTTGAACGACCCATATTATTATGCCCAGTTTTTTAATCTCTATTCCCAATATAAATCATAGACAAAAAAGTGTCTTAAAAATTATATTACCCGTACAGGAGATGGAATAAAAAATAACCTAAGTTCCTTTTGGAAATTCGTTCGTAACCTCAGATCTGAAAGTATAGTATTCTTAACACTTTCCACTTAGAAAATTTTTCTTGTTCTGATCCATAAGATATTTCTAACCTGTTTTCTAAGTTCTTTAACTCAGTTCACTCCATTCCTACCTCCAACAGTATCACTAATCTTTCCCACCTGTGTTACGACCTATCCAATCATTTCTTCTTCAGTTTTCCCGATGTAGAGTCTGGTCTTAATAAGTTAAAAAACGTAATTAAACGAATTCTGCAGGAGGGCTTTCAGGAACCTTTCTTTTTAATCTTAGATCGTCCTCATCTGGCTAATCTTCAGGCGTTCATTAGATTAAGGGGTGTTTCCGTCGATCTGGAAATTAAGCTCCATCGCCCCCATCTTCAAATCAGGCAATAAATCCTGGGTCAAAAATTACAAGCCATATAGCTAAGATTTTCCAGAAGCTCGTACTCATATTCTGCCCACAGACAACTTGATTCTTATTGGTGAGCAGTACGGTTTCAGACCAGTGCGCTCAGCCGTGATGAACTTGTTGGCCCTCAATCATTTTATTTTAACATATATATATTATAATTTAATTAACCACCTATAACGTATTTTTATATTTATTGGCAAAAATTATTTATTACAAATAATGATGTTGACTTATGATAAAATGGTAGAATACACTTGAACAGGACAGGATTTAATAAAATGTGATAAATCCATAACTGAAATATATTCTAACTGTATACAGATATACAAATGCGGGCTTATTTTATTTATATGCAAATATGATTTTTTATATATGTCCAAACATTTTCAAAATGTTCAATACCCAACTTTTCCTATAGGCCATAATTAATAATATATATAAATAAATATATAAGTTATTACAAATCACAGATGTATCAAACATAAATTAAATTAAATTAACTTTCATTATTAAGTATATACAAATTATAGGTACATTTTGACTATATATATTATATATAGTATATGCTTATAGTTTAAATTAATTACTTATCTAAAGTTTAATGGAATAAAAGTAATGTAATTCTTTATTTAATAAGATAACGTGTAGCATTCGCTACACTTGAGGATAGAAATGAGCGCTACTAATGACATGTGTATGTTTATACAGTATTATACTTGTAAACATAAGTGATGAGGATTAAACATCAAGAAATATGAAGTTAATATAATATATGTCTGCAAATACAAAATTGGCTATAATTGCTACTTTATGAAAAGTTAAAATAGTAAATAATGCAATAAATATAATATATAATGTATGTACCTATAAAATGCGCTTATACCTTTATGAAAAAAATTTTAAAATTACGTTTTTCGTCCATGGAACTTTTATTTTAAAAGACAATTTTCGGAGTAAAAAAATTATTTTATAACAAATTTATACTAGCCCATTCATAACTTTTGGATATATTATGCTTCAATATTTATTTATATTTTTATAACTTTTAACGCTTACCATTCCATAATTCGACCACTTTACCGGATGACACTATTTCTTCTATTATTGTATTAAATTGTTGATTCCCCAGTGCCGAGTCCGTTTTGACCGTATAAAACGTACATAGAAGATAACTTAGAGAGTCGCGTTGAAATCGGTATGTTCAAGAACTACTTTTCTTTGCTATTTCGATATATAACTCGCTAAGTCTTCTTTTGTGTATTCCAAAGGGATTTAACGGCTAAAACGTCAGATCGTCACGTGTTTTTTCTTCGGTCTCGGCCACCGTCCGGCTATTAGTATGTCTATACGTAGTGTTCCGAAAATGTCCTTCTGGTGGTAAGTGTTCGGCTTTTGGACGGACACGCATATTGTATGTACATATAAGGATATCAGGTGACACATATACAGTGAGACGGAGGACGTTATACGGTGAAAAAATAAGAAAAGTTTAAAAAAAACTGGGGAGAAAAAAAACAAAAGCGGAACGTAAAAGTATATCTCGTCGTGTTTTCGTTCTCATTTAAAAGTCAAATTCGTATTATATATATATATATATATGTGTGTGTGTGTGTGTGTGTGATGATGAGCATGCACGCGCTTGTCCCCTCCCATTTCTTCTACAGAGCGTTATTATTATTAAAGCCTCCCGGACAAATAACAATTGCGGGAAGAGACGGCATTCGGTACACGGTGATTTCTGCCGAAAGTTTTCGCGAACGGTATTATTAAAGTTTTATTTGCTACCGTGTACGTGCATGGATGTATATAGAACAAAAGCAAATAGTATACATGCGATATACATAAAGGGAGAGACATATATAGTTCTATTAGAAAACCAGTACGGTTGCTGCAGTCGGTTCGGCGTGGAATAACCATTATTATTATTATTATTCGTTTTGTATAATATAATATGTATACCGGATATACCTCTATATACCATAGACGTGACGAAATTTTTTTTCTACTTAGTACGTATTATACAGTAACGAACACTTTCGTAACACGGAAAAAATAATTTGATTATAAAAAAAAAACAATAATAATAATAATAAAAACATTATTATTAATATACAGTCTTTTCTATATCGATCTCGCCTATAAAGTCCCGCTTGTGCTAAAACATATAGGAAATAAGATTCTACATATACGTCGACTGTGAGCTAGAGCTGAAAAAAGATGCGTTTGAAAAAGTTCCTGTATTATGGACAAAGATATAATTTTTTTTTTTTAAAGCGTCTAAATGTCAATTATAATATATACTCTGATCATGGCATACATTAAGAGGTAAGAAAGAACGTTTGTCTCCACCCAGGAAAATGAGCCAAATTTTAACATAACAGACATATTATTTATCAAATATAGTGAAATTAACTTTCAAAATTAACATTCATTTTTACTTATTTCTTGGTAAACTTATGTGAGAAACATCCTTCCCCCATCGTAGATTTTTATACGGATACCTGTGATTCTCATAAACGTGATTCTCGATTCAGATATAAAAATCAAGTTTTCCTTATGCTCAAAAAAATTACATGAAAAATCGAAAAAAAAAATGTCTCTTTAATGTACCAACTAGAACCAATAAGTAAGAACCCACTCAAAAAGTGTAAATAGACAAAAAAAAAAAAAAAAAACAACATTATAAAACCAATACATTCCGCGATTGGC
>JAIPRL010010992.1:0-14366 GCA_025469235.1 Pemphigus obesinymphae
ATATCAATTTATTGCTGTGATATCAATTTTTTCTGTGATTAAACTCTACTCTATTCTTATCTACTTTACCCAACTCACTACTATACTCTACACTACTCTACTCTAACTCCGAATATTCGAACGCACCTCAGAGTGATCAAACCATATCAAATCTTCAGAAATACTATAATATTGCGTCATATCGTTAAAATGGCAGAAATTTAATTGTATGCTAAAATGCCATACATAATAAACGAGTATATTTATAAACACTAGTACTTAATCAGTACGTCGTACCATACACGACAAACTAAATGTTATTTCATACGACATGACTCAAAAAACTTATTCTATTTTTGTTTTATTTTATTTTGCATAGTTTATATTAAACATAACGAAAAATGTACATTATTTTTCTATTTTCAGCTTAATTTTATACAGGTATATCTATAGATAAGGTTTGTAAATTATATTATTCAACTCATTTTATATCTATAGTTAATATGTACATTGTTAATTTTCTGTAATATGAGTCGTTAATATTTTCTAGACCTATATTTATATTATTAATGCCATGATTAATGAATTTATCATTTCAATACTTTTCGTTTACAGACAACTATTGGTTTATTTTAATTTTTAATTTTCATCATAATCACCTGATTAGTATAGTAGTATTTTCAAAACATTATTTTTTTAATTAAAAACGGGCTTGCTCCGAATTACAATAATGACATTAAAAGTTCAACGTTATGATTAATATAATATTTTATAAGTTTTGATTTTGAACCGTTCTATAATGATGTTTATTTCTTTATATTTCTCTAAAAATAACTTTTCGAGTAGAAGGAGTTGAGTAGGAGTTTTGGAGTAAAGAGGTTATTTGATAGAAATTTTGTTCTAAATGGAACTTTCCACCGATATCTTTTTGACATTTTCTAGTAGTTTTCTTAAGCGTAAAATATAACTAATTTTTATAACAGTAAGTTTTTTTTTATAAATGTGAAAAATAACAAATACAATTATAGTGGTAATGGCTATTTTTTAGAAACTATATTTCGACCATTAGATTGACTAAAATCGTTTTTTATATAATTAAATTGTTTATAATGGCTTTTAGATTTAATATATTTACTACCAGTATATCTAACCAGACGAGCGAAGTACTTTTTATTTATTATATTGATTTAAATGTTACATTAATATTTTTCATAATATTTGCAATTCATATTTATATCTTAGTATTTTATTAAAGTGCTGTACTGACTTCTCCACCAATATTACAAATTTATATATTCACCCCATTGCATTTTGTGTTTATTCACAAAAGGCTTCGTGACACAAATCAGTATACCTACACCTAGGTATTGGTTATACTTAGATTTAGATACGTGTTGTGTTTTGTAAATGATAATCGACAGTGTGTTAATTATTTAGAATATCATTATACTTTTGCAAAAAACATGAAGAACACGAAAAAAAAAATTCGAAAAATTTTCAATTTTCACGGAATATGCATATTATATAATATATTTTCCAAATTTGTTTACTCATTTTTCTTTTTACAACAATAGTTATGTAAACTACAATAAGCTCCAATCACAATTATTGTTTTATTGAAATAAATTATTTTTCATTGCGTTTACAAACTCAATATCCTAGAGTGCTTTCACTCCCTATTAACAATTTTTTTAAGTTTTTTTTTCAAAAATGTATATAAATCACGGAGTGGTTTATATTCGAATAGGTATAATATAATATTTTTTTATTTTATTTATAATTAAGTTCAACGATTTTTTATAATAATTGTTTATACAAAAATATAGTATAGGTATATATACAGTGAGAGGTAGTTGATTATAAACTACATGTGATAAAAATATAGCTAAACAAAAACAATGCACCAAACCGATATATGTATAGCAATGAATATGTTTTATATATTACTCATTTTGATTAGTTAAAATAAAAATCTTTGTTTGAACAAATTTATTGTTTGCTTTCAAATGTTTATTTTAGTTTAGGTACAACATGGAAAAATGTATGAATAAATAAAATAAGACCGTATTTGAAGGGTAGTCTATAAAGTTCAGTTTCAACAACTCTCCACAAATATCTCCTATAAATGTGATGTAGTTTTATATTTAAGTATTTAATACTTAGAACTATAATAATTTATAGATTTTTAACCCCTTTTCGTTAAAAAAGATTTTAAAATAGAAAATTAATCATATTGCATAACAATACAGAAAGATTATTTAATATAAAAAGATCTTTATTTTGGAAAATTTTTATTTTTTGTAACTCTTAGTACGTTTTACTTTTGACTATTTTAGTAGTCTTAAAATTTCACTGCTTGTAATTTACCTTAATTGAATTTTTATGTAATTAAAAAAAAAAGATTTTTTCCCTGGTTCAACCTGCAACTTCATGAGAACTACTTCCATAGAACTGCCAAAAAAACAAAAAAAAAAAATGACCTAAACCCTAGGTAAATACGCCAAAATTATTTTTGAAAATTGGCAATATATCATAATTTACTATCGAAAACTTACTAAGTTACAAGAGTACAGAATTTTAACACCAGATTTGATTAGGAACAATTTATTTCGGTCATTTTGTCTTATAAATCAATATTCTAAATCTACAATTCTCGAGTGGCAGCCATTTTAAATAATAAGAATATTTAAATGTTTATAACGCAATATTAACTAGCAATTTTAACTATGTCAATTTTGGATTTGGAATCATTATTTATGCATCAATATTACTTTTATTAATGTACCTATCCGAATATATAGCTGTTGATCTTTAAATATATCGAGAAGTGTGAAATTATAATAAATAATAAAAAAACTATATAATAAATAGTATAGATTATGTATTATAGACATTGTATTTATTATATATATGTATTTATATGTATTTATTATTATTATGATTATAGACTATGTATTAAAAAATTTTAAAAATAAACATTTCCAAAATGTAAATATACTCGTAACTAATATATAACCGCATGAATAAATTATATTTATACAAAAAATAATCGTTTCTGATAATAGTCACCTACGGTACATAAAAATTGTGAATGTTTCTGTATACAACGCATACATTTTATATTCCGAACAAGTATCATCCCCCTTTTTAGTTCACCCTTTCTTGTGGTTCTCCGGCAGATGGTAGTGCAGTACACAAAATCGTAGTTTTTTTCAACCGTAGTTCTAATTATGAACACTACATTGATATACCATATTTAAATTGAAAGGGAAAATCGTTGAAATCGCATTTCAAAAACTTTTATAAAAGCAGTTAGGTATATTATGACATAAAATGTTTTGTAAAAAAAAAAAACCACTACGAATAATAAAGAGAGATGAAAACAATTTGATTAATGGAAATACTTATTTAAAAAAAAAATAAAAATCCCCATTTCTATTTATGCAATAAATCATTCATGCTACTTATATTATATAAATATTGTAAATAAATTGTTTAGGAATTATTATGAATTCCTTATTAAATAATACGACAACCAATATAATCGTAATATACAGGAATAATATCGTAACTGTTCGTTAAAGTCTTGAGATTTTATAATATTGATGGGGTGGTAGATTGTTCTGAAGTTACCGCGTCAAATACTGGTCGCTTAAACGGAGCATGTGTATTGCGAGAGCAATTATTGGAACGTGATATCCTATACGTACCTAGCCGTCATCATATACACTAAATTATATTGAAAAGTTTTTTCGGATGAAAAACTTGGTGGAACACCGGGCCCCAGATGTAGCTATTTTTAGAAGATTCCAAAAAGCCTGGGAAACAATTGATACTACATTATTTAAACTTGGGACACAAAATAGTGTTGTAATGACTCTGTAAAAGACGCTTGTGATAATATTATTCAATTTTCTAAAGACCTACTTGTAGAAAGTCACCCAAGAGATGAATCGTTAAAGTTAACAATAGTTTTTCTAGATGGCATACATCCTAATGCTAACCATTTTAAAATACCAGACACCATTCATCGTGATCGATGGATGGCTAAAGCTGTTTATAGCTTGAAAACAGGGCTTATTCTAAAGCGCAGTTGGGCTTATTTTGCATAATCGGGAAAGCTAGATGCGCACTTGATCAACCAATTTTCGCGTAGTTGAATATTTGTGCATGATTAATTAAATATATTTTGAACTCGGGCATCAGGTTTAATAACTAAGAAATTTGTAGATATTTACACCAAAATATAATAATTTATCAAAATTTCATTAAATAGTTTTATTTAAAATACTAAATATTTTATACTAATAGAAGTACTCATCGTTAGTTTCCTGTTAACTTATTTTTAACTTTGTCTACAAATGAAATTATAAAATTATGTATTATGATGATTATCGTTTAACGTCCGTGAAGTAAGCAATGTAAAGTCAACAGTTTTAAACGAGACCATTCTAACGAATTTATTGGTCGTTGTTGAAAAGTTTAGAAACTTTTAATAAATGTTTACACTTTATAGATTGTAATAATTTGGAACTCAATACACCAATACACCCAGTGCCGGCACGAAAAATATTTGTGGGGAGTAGTCGGAGTAATTTTCACCCCAACCCCCTAATCCCTCCTTTCCGCTGGTTTATTTTTAATAATGTAACAAAATCGTAAATTATAGTCTAGGATTATGGTATATATTTATTATTATTATTTACTTAGTCTAGCGTTTAGGTCAATTTTTACGATGGAGTTTTGACCACGTAATTTATTATTCTAAAAATCTTGTTTTATTAAATTAACTAACATTACCTTTCATTAATATTTACGAATTTTATTTTAGCTGTGATGGATAAGACGAACTCGGAACCTTCCCCTCTTTCCTTTCATAGATAAGTTCGTATAAATGTGCAGTTGAGAAAAATCCTTAAAATAACCACTACTTGAAAATGTACATATTTCGTGAACAATTTCGATTGACTATGAAGGAAAAAACTGTTTTAAGAAGTATTTGAATTTTCATTGGTCGTTTTTACATTAAAGTATGGTTTGACTCACCCTCTGCCGTCAATGCACCATTACAAGACTTACATTTTATTAAAAATCTTCTAAACTATACCTAAACTGATGAAGACACATTTTAGATTTCAGTAAAAAAATGTTATGGTCATTTGTAGTATTTATCAGCAGAATTATGTGCATTTACTTTTTTGACGAGACTGTTCCAGTGAAGACTAAGAAAAAAATGGTAAAAGTTCCAAAAAATAACGAAAATTTACCGAATTTTTATCGACTACACAAAAAATAATTATATCTCAAAAAAATGCAAATGAGTTATTAGAAAAAACAATTTAGGGTTTTATTTGTGTAAATACAAATAAACTATTTAAGCAATTTGAAATCAACACAGATTTTTTCATTACTGACCCCTTGAGTTAAGGAAGCAATGAATAATTTAAAAAACGTTTTATTCTATGATTAATGATGACGCCGTAAGAGGCATAAAATTATTAGATGACTATAATAATAAAATAACGAAAGATGAATCTCAAAAACAATACTTGCTCAAAATTGTTAATGATCTGTTAATGAAAAATATCCTGACCACAAAAAAAAAACACTTACATTATAATTTAAGTTGTACTATTTGTTTTAAACTTAAGTTTTAAATAATAAATTGTAAATATCCATGTAATTATTAATTAATATTAAAGTTTAAAGGTAAAAATAATTATTATTATATATTATCTCAAATATTTTTACTAATTATTAAAATTGTGTTTATTTTGAATTTAATGTTAAAATATTTGAATAAATATTAAATATATTTAAAAAATTAATAAGAAAAAAATTATTTAGAAACTAATTGTTTACAATTAATGTTTTATATATTTTTTTACAATTGTTATTTTTATATTTTTATCTGATTTTATTAAAAAATTAGCGATTTCAACGAATTTTCTAATATTAAAAAGTTCAACGGTATTGTAGTACGTGTTAAAATGAATTAATTTATCGGAATTTTTTTTAGTATTTAAACTTTTTGAGGGGGGAGGATTAACTTGAAATTTTTTTCGAAAAATAAGGGCCTCCTAAATTGGCCCTTTCTACTAGTTCTACAAGCAATTGATCTATCCATACAATTTGTGATGACGTGCAAAAACATTTCGCCGTCCAGTTCTCCTATCACTCTCTTGATTTATTTTTTGATTTAGTTGAGATCACGGGGTTTAATTTCATAAGCTTTCGATTTATCCTCATAAAAAAGTTGAATAAGATAATGTAGAGAGACCTTGATGACCAACATTGGTCCCAACGCAAAGAAGATGAGTCTGTACAGAAACTTTTCCTCAAAAGAGCGATCGTATTTCTGAAGGGATGGCATGTTGCTCCGTTCTGTTGTAACCATGAAGTGTCGATGTTCAAGTCCAAACCCATATCCAGTTCTTCAAAAATGTGACCAAAGAGAATCAGATATCATTGCAGAATATCGTTCTCCATACACCGTAACAATATTCCCTGCAGCGTCTTTAAAACAATGGGTACCAATCAAACCTCTTCTCCGAAAAAATCTAACCTAACCCACTCAAAAAAAAAAAAATCAAACCATATCAAACAAAACTTCAGGTATTTTAGATAAAAAAAAATGCACAGTTAATCGCTATATTTATCCAAAAAAACCCCATTACTGCATATTGTTAACTATTATTTTTAAAACTCAAACTAAAGAAATATTAAGCCAAGTACATATATGTCACAGACAAAACCGTATAATAGTAATACGATAATATAGGAAACTCAGGACACAATATTATGTTTTTGGTTTATAGTCACTTTTTAATCTAGACATGGTTTCAGCATCAATGGGCAGACGGAATACTGCCTCTATATGAGCATAATGTAAGTATTATTATTACTATTAGCTATATATTCAGTGTGTTCAACATTATAATAGTGGGATGTACGAAGGTGGACTGATAAGTAATGACTTTTCGATAGCAACTATTATGAGCTTTATTGAATATGTATCATTTCTCTGCATAACTGCTATTTTAATTGATACAGTTATTTCCAACGTTTAACAAGTTTGATAATCACGTTAAAATGAGAGTTTTCTGCTTGTACAGTATACCGTCTTTTCACTTCAGCCTGAACTTTTTCACACACACACACACACATAGGTATACATAATATATATATATATATTATATATATATATAATTTTATATGTATGTATAGGACAAATATGGTAGCTCTAAATTGTTCTAAACACATATTTTATAGTTTTTTATACTTAAGAGAACGCCATAAAACGAAAAATAGTCTGTAAAAACACAGTTTCGTATTTCAATCATTATATCGGCTTGAATAATTGCAAATAAATAATTTTTATATCGGTAAAAAGCTAATGAAATTTACTACCTTTTGCAGAGCCATTTTTGTTCAATATTAAAGTTGTATTTTTTATAGGCAATTTAAAATACGCAAACATATACGTACAAGCCGTGAGTGTGTGAGTAATAAATCATTGTAGTGTGTGTGTCTTCTAGAAATACCTATTGAAGGTAACGCTTTTTATCTGTAAAAGTGTAAAACGGACGACTCATACGATTTTTTTTTTTTGTTTTATTTTAGATACGAATATTGTAATTTTGTTGTAATATAATAACGAGATGAATTTAACTTTATACTTTCATAAATTATTTCACTTTTTATATCGCGGCCACGTGATATTAATTTAATTATATAATTTTATTTTATTTAAAAAAATTAATTTTACCAGTCGTCGCTACAGTCTGCAGAAGCAGATGCCTTGTGACTGCATAGTCAATATAGTGTATTGTTTACTTACACTTTATTTTGCATAGCATCCGCAGATTATGGTTTGTTGTTTGATTCGTAATTAAATATAGCTGTATTTCAATTTTTTATGCACAAAAAATCTGCTGGAATTTTTAATAAATTATACAGGTTTGTTATTATTATTATTTTTTTTTTTCAATACTTTATTTAACTCAATATCGTATAATAATTAGAAATTTTTTTATTCAAAACTTTAATATTATAAAAACTATAATTCAGGAACGAGCTTGAGAAATATTTGTGGGAGATAGAGGGTTTCTGAATTGAGTTTTTAAGAAAAAAAAATCATCAAAGACTTGACCAATTTTTCGACAAAAAATTTTAAAAAGACAAAAACCCTCTAAAGTTAACACTGTATAAAGTTAATTTTTAAGTTCATGATGTGATATTTGTAAAAAATATCTGTTTGTTACTACCTATTAAAAATATTTTTAAATAATGTAACTTATATATTGATGTACTTAATTTTAATAACCACAAATCATAATATTATTATATAATATTTTATACCAAGAAGAAAAAAAATTTTACGATCATAAAAAAAAAAAATTTAAATTAGGCACTTTCACTATAGATTTGATATTGGTGCGTATTTTTTTTTTTATATCGCATGCGGTTAGAACCAAAAAGGTCTAAGTTGTTAATTTTTGAAAAAGACCTTCAATAAGACATTTTATATGAACAATAGTATTTTAAGCAATGCTCGAAAGCATCTTTATATATTATAGTTATATTATTATAATATATTATTTATATTATAGTTATAAAACTAACGTTAACATGTCAAAAAAAAAAAAAAAAAAAAACTTAAAATACATAACGAAAAACGTAACAGAAACGATAAACGAAAAATTTAATGAAACATATATAATAAAACAAAACGATAAAAGGAAAGAATTTGAAAACATTTAAATTAGCAGAACATAAAACAACAAAATATCTGTTTCATTTAAAATTATAATAACAAAAAATATTAAAAATTCCGTAACGTTTAATAATTATCATGACGTTAAACGATATAATTTTTTTGGTTCTTGCCCTTTTTTACTTATTTAACGTGAATACTCTGTAAAATAAAATTATTCAGTTTTAGCATGTATTATGGTGATACGTATACTCTGGTAAACTCATTTATTCTGATGGGAAAAAAATTTCCAAAACACCACTAGTTATAAGTATAACGTTAAAAGTGTCAAAAAAACGATTGAATAGATAACGTAAAACGTAATAGAAATGTGATATACAGAAAAAATTTGATAACATATAAATTGTCATAACGTAAAACAACAAATAAATGTTAACGTTTAAATTGTAATAACGTATTGCACTAAAAATTCAATAACGTTTAAATTGGCAAAACGTTAAACAATAGAATTTTTTTTATTCCAGTCCTGATTTTATGAACAATTTAAATTATACATTTCTAAACTATAAAAGCAATATAATAGATTTGTTATCATATTGACAAAATTGGTTTGCTGTAACGCCCCAATAAGGTACAGTTCGATAAAACGTTCTATACGAGTCATTTCAAATATATTTCTCCGCGTCGGCCGCAAAAACACACTCCAAACCATCTGTCGAAACGGACACCGTATTTCCATTTAGTTTTACGCTCTGGACAAAAATCAGTTAATGTATTTACTATTTATTATTTTACAATATACGTTTGGAAATGTTTTATTCGTATACTTTGTGGCCGATAATAATTGTGACTGGTCGACTTCGGAAAACAATATGGCCACTTAAAATCAATATATAGATAACATTTCTGTCCGTTAATAAATCTATTATTAAACGCGTTCATTGAAAAATTAAACTTTATTGAGAACGAATATTTTTGATAGTCCCGTGTCTGGTTGTCGAATTGTAAATCAAGTGAAGGAAAAATATGCAATTTTTAGAAGAACTATATATTATGTAGTTTTTTCGGTGTGTGATTCCCGGTTTAAGAGTTGGGCGGGATGGGGGGGGGGAGGCGGGGGCAGTAAAAGTCCAAAAGCATGATAATTTTTTTGAGAGTAATTGGAAATTTACCACTCTCTCATATTGAATTTCCTATTGAAACTTTTTTTTTTTTTTTTAACTAAATTTATATAATATATTATGCATGTTATATACGTACAAAATCCGTTTCGGCACAAAAACTTTATATAATGCATATAATATATGATATATATCGTATCGTATCGTCTAATCGTGTCGACCATTAACGTGTTAATAATATAATAATATTGTCGTCGAACCAATTAGCGAGTCGGATCACACGCCTCGCGGAGAACACCTCTATGCGGGGAACCAACGCACGCGGCATAATGACCATACAGCCACGCGGTATACGCGGTTAAACTCGGTTATGGTATTAAAAGTCGTTTCGCGTATTATACGTATATATATATATACTGTTGGCGGCAAAGTTCACAGTGTATTTAAATAGGTACGCGTTTAAGTATTGTTTAGGTGTATAATATAATATGCGACGGAAAGAAGTTTGTTCGCCGACCGAGTGTGACGACATTTTCCAAGTACCTATGTAGTAATATGCGCCTACACTAGATTACGAGTAGTGTAGTTAATCCGGCGGCGACAAATCGCATTGTCATTATTATTGTAATTATTACGATAATTAATATTAAGATAATGGTTATTATTGTTGTTTTGTGCATAATACATATATTATTATGTGTGCGTAGGTTTGGACAATAATGAGAGATACTATAAAAAAAAAAAATAAAAAAAAAAAAGAGTATTTTGATACATGATATTAGATAATACATTTAATTTGTAGAAAAGATAGAAGATACTAGTATCAAAGATACATAAAAGATACACGATATATCAAAAATATAATTATTATTTTATAGTAAAAATTGTTGTTACCTAATTATCACAAATTTCTAAAAAAAAAAAAATATGTATATTATGTTAAAAATTTCTCAAAATAATTATTAATAACAATATAACAATATACATTATTAATATATACCCATCATATGGGTATACAGCTACACGAGTATTACACTTGAAATTTTATAATATAATAATAATAGTTTTTCTGTCACAATTACTCTAGTTTATTTCATATTGGATTATAAAATTATATCATATATTTCTCATCATTTTTTGTGTTCGGTATAATGAAATTCAAAGAAGAAAATCTAGAACAATTCACAAAAAAAATATCAAAATAATTTTTTTATTTTTATAGTGTGAGATAGGAAAAAAAAATTTAAAAATGTCATTATCAACTTCATATAATTCGATTTTTGTCATTTGATGTATCTTTTTCGCATATTTTTTCGCATAAAAAATTACGCGATTCTAATAAAAAATGCGCATCTTGATACAAAATACAAAATACTATAAAATAATGTATCATAATACAAAATACAAGATATGTATCGAAGATATATGTATATGTGATACTGTCCACCCCTGTGTGATGTGATAGCAATTACATATTTCAGACATTTTGTTACAATATTGTATAAAAATATTAATATTGCTACATTATGTGTGTGTAATATTTTTTATCTATGTTAGTAATATTTTAAAATCATTTTAACAATACCTAGTGGGTATTGTAATACATACATATATTAAAGTATGCGATGTAGAGAAATACAGCATTCAGACAATATGATTTATTACATTTTGTAGCAACCCTACATATGGAAACACACTACGGTGAAATCATTTAATCACAACTTTAAATTACAAGAAAAGGAGGGGAAAAGAATGAAAAAAGACAGAACGGTTTTTTGGCACCCCTTATTGAATATTGTACGAAAACTTTTTCTCCCCATCATGGTGGGATACGGAAATTCAAAATAAATGTCCATCTCGTCACCTGGAATCGAATCTGCTACCCCGGAATATCACATACACGCGTTAGCTTTCATTCGGTACATACTAGTTGCCTCCCAAAATATACGAAATTTTCAGTTAGTTCAAATGTATATAAGAGTCTTCTCCCAAAAATCTACACACATTATTAGTTATAGTGGTTCATAAACCTAAATACCGTTTTCATTGAAATCCGTTATCAATTATAACATATTTTCTAATTGGAAATATAATGCCAAGTAATAAAATTTGGTTGAATTAGTTAATGTACAAGATTCATTTGAACTATTGAGAAAAAATGTTGTTGAATTTGTTTGAATTTTTATATATCAATAAGAACAAATCATAATTTAAACAATACGGGAAAATATTGCATAATTTACGTGCAAAATTATACGTTTTTCACCCTTTATACGAGAAACTTTGAAATAAAAGAATTGCTATTATTCATTCAAAATTCAATAAAAAATTTTCTATAAATAGATAGATAACTCTACAAAATGTCTATTTTCAAATTCTTACGATTTTTTAAATATATATATATTTTTTTTTTTTTTTTGTAAACCATACAAAACAGGTTATTAGTCATATATTTTATTTTAAAAAATGTAGTAAAATATTCGCAATCTATTGAGAATTATACTTTATTTCTTTACTCAAGTTAAGGCCATCTATTCGACCGGAGAAATACGGGTCACGTTCGCACATAACATGTTACGGACGATGAGCACTGTTGCCAATCGCCAAAAAATTTTTTCACATTAACAAAAAAAAAGATATGTTTAACTTGTAATTTTTATTGAAAAATGCGCTATCAATTTAAAACTAATTATAAGAATAAAGCAGTAGGTTAATTAAAATAGTACACATTTTACATAATATTTATATAGTTACAGTCTACAAGATTAATAGATTAATAAAAACGTATAAATATATACAATTATTTGAGCAGTAAATAAATCAATATAATTTAAAAATACATTATATATGATAATATTACATAATATATAATAGTATACATTATGTTATTATATACGAGTACATGTATTTAAAATTATATAATATAATAATATATTTAAGATTAAAAAATGTATTAATTCAAAAAATAGTAAGTAATACTAAAACTTACTCTGTAATAATTATAGAGAAATATGTATATGTATTAGGTAAATACTTAACACGATAAATGTCAATAAATATAGTTCCCGGCCTAATGTTTTAAAAAAAATCCTGTGTGTCATTATGAAACACAATACAAAATATAACGGAAATTCGAAAAATAAAATGGTATATTTTTAAAACGTGACAAACGAAATGAATATCTCGCCATATCCGATAAACGTCAGTCAAAATGCGTTTGAAAAACGTAATGACGGATATCAACCACCAACACCTTTCTACACCTACGTCATAGGCAATAATAAATAGATGATTTTTTTTTTTTTTTATAATATTATTTTGTTTAAAACAAATAACGTTTTGTTTCAATTACACGCGTCGTTCAGTGTATATATATACACTGAATATACACGATATATATATATATATATGTGTCGATCAAGGTATTTAACCGAACATTAACCGAATATAGGTGACATGAATAATAATGAAAACAAAATATATTTGCGTACATTTTTGCATCATAATAATTATCTTCTATATAGTATTGTAATTACGATACGAATCGATTTGGTTAAACGACACGGGCCTAATTTTTTCTGTGTATAGATTATAAAAATAAAAAAGAGAAAAAGCATTTAAATCGCAATGCCCGAGAATTCATATAACTTATATTTTATCATAATCGAGTCGAACGTGACGTGCACACAGTGGTTTTTGATTTATATATTACAATACGTATAATATATCTATACGTATATATTTCTTGGCGGGCACACAGTTAACCTAACAAAATACACGTCGTATATTGTGCAATATACATGTATATATATATATATATATATATGTGTGTGTGTGTGTGTGTGTTGGAAAAGTACAAAAGTATAATATATAGAAATGAGAAATTTTCACTACATATCCGCCACCCGAGACTTTTACATAGCGGGGCGAACGAACGCTGTCAGAAAAGCGTTCGTTTCCTTTATTTTTCGCCCTCGCACGCGTGTACAATAATATATACGAGAATAATATATAATATGGGTATGTGTATAGGTAAACTTTTCGAGGTATTCGGATAAAAATCCAATAACTCCATACATTATATACGCACCCGTCGGAAATTGGAAACGTACCTATGCCAATACGTCTTGTACGTATAGTATATACGTTTAGTATAAGTATAATAGGTAGTGATGTTACGAACCCAGATTAATGAGGTCGAACCGAACCCGAACCGAACTTTTTAAAATTTTAACGAACCCAAACCGAACTTTATAAACAAAAAAAAACAATACAATAATATAAATTACCATTTTTTATTAATTATGTATATTTGCATAAAAATATGTATTAAGTAGGTGTCTCTTGAACGTAATTTTAAGTCTAAGTAAAGAAGGATTCCACATTGTTCCATTTCTTTTTATCGTTTTTCCACAAATTAGTTTTAAATTTTTTTTCCTAGGTTCGATATTCGAACTGAACTATTTTGTGTTTAGTTCGGTTCGAATATTTCCAATTTTGAGTTCGGTTCGGTTCGAAAATCGAACAGTTCGTAACATCACTAATAATAG